>MJUT01028081.1:103339-129449 GCA_002080005.1 Gigantidas platifrons | reverse complement strand
TCGCAATGCTGGACACATAGACCTGGTGATGGTGTTGGTGGAACAATTAAATGTTTATACGTAGGTAACCAAGCGGTATAAAATGGTAAAGCGTACGTTCGTAAATGCGTAGTGTGCTCTAAATTAGATATCAACGTTTTTCAGGATGCCACATATTTCCAATTTTCTATTTGTCGATTTTTAAAAATATTAGATTATTAGTCAATAAAGTTTTACTTTGCAAGTGTTAATAACATGGAAAGTTCATTTGATCACAGCAATCTCGTTTACGTACTCAAATACGATGACATGGAAAGTTCATTTGATCACAGCAATCTCGTTTACGTACTCAAATACGATGACATGAAAAGTTCATTTGATCACAGCAATCTCGTTTACGTACTCAAATACGATGACATGGAAAGTTCATTTGATCACAGCAATCTCGTTTACGTACTCAAATACGATGACATGGAAAGTTCATTTGATCACAGCAATCTCGTTTACGTAGTACGATGCGAATTCCTGAAAAAGTAGGAATAGACAACAATGGGGGAAAAACAAGAAACCCTTCGTTTTGCTCATTATATGTTTCGATAGTACCTCTGTTGAAGTTCTACCTCTGTTGAAGTTCTACCTCTGTTGAAGTTCTGCCTCTGTTGAAGTTCTGCCTCTGCCTCTGTTGAAGTGCTGCCTCTGTTGAAGTTCTACCTCTGTTGAAGTTCTACCTCTGTTGAAGTTCTGCCTCTGTTGAAGTTCTACCTCTGTTGAAGTTCTGTTTGGATGAGACAGGTGGAATACTCACGTTTTTGGTCAAGTCTAACAAATCTAAAAAAGCAAAGTGACCATGATCTCCAAGAGAGTGAGACCGATGTATGGGTAACATTTGAAAATTGATTAAAGAATTTACAATTTGAGGACATTGCTGTACATGTACATGTATGGTCATTGGCAACTTAGAAGATGAAGATGGCGACGGATTTCTAGTCAATTTCCTGGAAACAAATTATAATACACATATTTTTTCCAAATGGTCGAACAAAATCAACGAAATATTGGTAAGCAACAAGTGGATCATCTGTAAAATTGATTCTCCAGATATTTACGGTCAATCCAAATGAACGTAAACTATACCAATATGACAAATTGAGTGATATTGAAATCAAATTTTACAGTAACTAGAGGCTCAGCACTGAGCTGAGCCTGTGTCGCTCACCTTGCATTCTGCTCTGAAGAAACTTAATACAGAACATTCCATAGCCTATAGGTGTTTCCCACAGGCCTCTACATTAACATTTTTTTTAACTTGTCCCTTCGGACATTACTAACTAAAGCGAGTTGCAAATCAAAATCATTTGGTCTCGTTTTATACTCGGCTGTAAAAAAAAATTCCGGTAGGGGATGGGGATGACCTCGGGCCTCAACTCTTGGGGCATTTAATTTATCTATTCACCCCGATAATAAATATATATGATTTGGGGGAGGGGATCTCAACCATTAAAAAGTTCACCTCAGGTAGGGGGTGGTGTATGACCCCCGGGGCCTGAGCTATAAGGCATTTAATTTGCCTAGTCACCCTGATCATAAATATATATGGCTTAGGGGCGAGGATCTCAACCATTAAAAAGTTCACTTCAGGTAGGGGTGGAGTAAGACCCCATTGGGGCCTGAGCTATAAGGCATTTAATTTGCCTAGTCACCCTGATCATAAATATATATGGTTTAGGGGTGGGGATCTCAACCATTAAAAAGTTCACTTCAGGTAAGGGTTGGGGTATGACCTCCGGGGCCTGAGTTATAAGGCATTTGATTTACCTAGTCACCATGATCATAAATATATATGGTTTAGGGTGGGTATCTCGATCACATTTTTTTTATACAGATTCATTTTAACTGTATTATACTAAAGTAAATTTTGTCAATATTTTTTAAAATAGAGTTATCTCTCTTTCCACATATTAAATTGGAGTTATCTTTCTTTCCACAGAAAACAGATTTAGAAGATCTTCAAATGTATTTCCCATAGGGTCAAATGTTAAACTTTGTCCCGCAGTGACGGCCATTTTGGACTTCAGATCAGCACCAAAAACATAATTTTGGTAGAGGACCATCCAAGAAACATTTCTGCAAGAGATCATTTTTACTGACATTGTGGCTTCTGAGAAGAAGGTCTTTGAAAGTATTTACCATAGGGTTCAATGTTAAACTTCATCCTGCTGTAGCGGCCATCTTGGATTTTGGATCTACACCAAAAACATATTTGGTAGAGGACCACCCAAGGATCCTTCATACCATAAAACTATTCCATTGGCTGTGTAGTTTCTGACAAGAAGATCTTTGAAAATTGAGCCAATCAAAACATATTATTGGCCCTGGCCGCCATGTTGAATTCCTGATCGAAACAAAATACATAATTTTTATAGAGGACCTCCTGATGCACAGTCCTGCCAAGTTTGGTTCCATTTGGCTCAGTGGTTTCTGAGGAGAAGATTGTAATGTGAAAAGCTAACGACGGACGACGACGACGACGACGGACGCTAAGTGATGGCAATAGCTCACCTGACCCTTTGGTTCAGGTGAGCTAAAAATGGTAAACAAGTTTGAGTATGAAAAGTTCATTTTGCGCTAAGATGAAATCTTGTTTGCCACTAATCAGAATGTAATGTTTGATTGATGGTATTTAACGCCACTTTCAACAATATTTCAGTTATATCGTGGCGGTCAGTTTTATTGGTGGAGGAAACCGGAGGACCCGGAGAAAACCACACTCGTAAGTCACTGACAAACTTTATCACATAATGTTGTACACCTCGCCCTGATCGAGATTCGGACTCACAACATCAGTGGTGATAAGCACTGATTGCATAGGTAGTTATAAATCCAACTACCAAGACGGAATTAATATAGCAAGTATATAATACATTTCTTTTTCTTCACTTTATTCAAGCCGTGCAAAACAAGCCTTTTAATTAATTGCTTTCCTAAAAAAGGTAAGACTTTTCCATTTTGGATAAATACTAGTAAACCAATTAGATAAGAATAATCAAATAGGTGTTTACAAGTGTATATCTCTGATGACCAATGTACAACTAAATTGCATGATAATAGTCGTATCAAAGCGTGGTTACTGTTAACTGTGTAATCTACGTTATGCTTTACCAAGGCTCTTGACTTTTATTTTCATTCATATACAATATATACACGCTTCTAAACAACGGCCAGTATTATAAAATATTAGAACAAGTTAAAACTTCAATTTCAGTGATGAGTGAGGGATTGTTGTTTAATGTCAACTATATTATGGCGAGAACAAGTTCATTTTCAATAAGATGGTGATGAGGTCCATATTACTTTTGATGAATTTTGATCCTTCTGTCTTGTCGAGGCCAGCGGGGAACCGGCACGGTCAACAAGACAGACAGATTTAAAATAACCTCTGTCATCTGTTGGTGGTCGGCCTGCATGATCAGGATGGACCGAGGACTGGCCTAGTTCCCCGATCCTTGTCCACTTAAAGGCTTACTTGGTGGTGAAAGAGTTTTCCCTTTTGGACATTGATTCATGTAATGACACTTTTCTTGGCATAAATAACATGTCACTTCCCTCATTGGACTTCGATTTCGGTTTGGAGAAGGTGATCTTGATCTTGTCCAATCAGTATTATATGTATTTGACAGTATATTTAGGATTTTGGATACATTGTCTTTGATCCCACTTACATCTTTTTTCTGTTTTTTCTAATCTACCTTCCATTGTCTGCTGCCAGGTTTGTTTAAATGGTTTCCTATTAATGATGCGTATCGTCTCACTGTTTGAGTCATCTTCTTCATACACTTTGTCATTGAATTGAGCTTTTCTGACCTCTGCTGGTTTTTTATAACCCAAAAGAACTCTTTGATTGTGTATCGAGCTTTTAACATATTGTAAAGCTTTCACGAAAAGGGGGGTGGGGTGGGGGCATGTACCTTGTAAGCGCAACTCCTCCTAAACGGCTTATTGGATTTTTATGAAACTTTACACACTTGTTCGACGTAGTCGTTTACCACCGCTTTTTGGCATACTTTTGCAACTATGGACGCTTTTGCCTGACAATTTAAAGATGAAAATATTTTCTAACATTTTGATTGGAGAATAATACAAATTTGATAAGAGTTCGGAAAACGGATCTATAGTGCTTGCAGTGATTTTCCGACTGCGTTTTTGGGCCGAATATCGGCCCCAGTCCCAATATGAAAAAAAAAATTTCCCCAATTTCATGGGGGAAAATTCCCAATATCTTGGTGATAACATTATTCATAAAAATGGTTAATAAAAGCTTTTCCAAATGAAATTAAAAGTCGAACAATGATCTGGTTACTACTTGTTTTGATTAACCAGGCGAAATACTAGCTACACGTACACATTGAAGATATCGGGAACCAGTACCCTATATTGGGTCGCTTGATTTGTTTACCGGACTGTGATAAAACCATGAAAAACCATGAAAAACGAAAGCAATACATGTTTATTTAAATGAATTTAATATAAAATTTTAATAAAAAAAATATAGTAAATATGTCATATGATTTACGTTGCTTAATACTTTGTCAATTCATTGGGAATTAAAAACGTAAAGCAGTTGATGAAGCGGAAGACATGTACGTGAATTATTGTTTTAAAGTTAAAAATAAATAATGTCACGATGTTGCATAATTCTAAATTATTTGTTTAGAAACTGACAAGTAATGATGGAAGCAAGTACATGTAACTTGAATCTTTTGGATTAAAAGGTTTGTGACTTCCCCCAGGAAAATAATGAGGTTGAATGAAGTTGTTTGTGCTTTGATTTACGTGAGACTGACCCACTACTGCGGCAGTACCGGTGATGTCTTCTATTTAACCCCATTAAAAAATATATCTATTCCAGGTATTCCATTGATAGATGTTGTTGCAATTTATATGCTATTTTTTTTGTGTTGTTGCAATTAGTATCTAATTAATTATTACATGTGATTTAGCTGTCAAATATTGCAGAAAAGGGGGAAATATTATTTGAGTGAAGTTACAAGTGTTATTAATAAAAATTAAAAATTGGAATGAAACATTTTTTTCATATGGAGTGAAATCGAGTATGACATAAATAGTAAAATATTTTTTAAAACATATTTGTACCTTTGAAAAAATACATGAATCATAAGAATTTCATTACAAAATGGATAGTAACAAACGTAAGCTAAGACATGCTTGTTTATTATTTCATGTACAAAAAAAAATGTAGTTTAAAAATAAATAATAAGTTGTATGGATGTTGAAATATAATTGTATTGATAGAGATATCACTTATTCATGTTTGTATCTTTATGTTTTTTTTATTAGAATAAAAATGATAACTTATTATGTATTAGTTCTCCATTCTCTAATAAAGGTTTACCTGAAGTTAACGAGTTTTTGTTTATACACCCTAAGCCCCAATGTTTGCACATTGTTTATGCAACAATTACAGCTATTCCCACTTGAAATTTTAGATTTCTTTAATGAATTAAAAAAAAAAGTGGGATTAGGTGAAGTCAACCCTACCGGTTTTCAGTACTGATACAACATGCCCAGAAGCTGAACACCTTGTTACCACTGCCAGTGTCACTCCAAAAACAACAAATTCAAATTCGTTATTACCTAACACAGCTTCAAATGACATCCAACAACATGTAAATAGTGCAATTAGTGGTGATGTTGATATTCGCAATCTGACTGTCACTCTGATTCGGACAGTTGTGCTTCATAGGTCATGGTACCAGATGCCAGGGTGTTCAGTTCAATGAAAAATGAACAAAAATACCCATGGCTATATGACAGTGTGTTACACCAAGGGTATTTATGTAAGTTTTGTGAACTGTTTTGTGGCCATTCTTCCTCGTCACAAGATTTGTTACTGTTGGCATTAACCTTGGTACAATATGATTGCTATTCTATTACTGGACCTTCAAACTAATAAATGTATTGTTCTTCCCATCTTTTCCCAATTCACATANAATAATACAAAATATGTTGGATAGAAAAGATTCATTTGGCAGTGTTATCCGCGGGCATGTCTTACGTTTCCCCCTATTTTGGACAAGGTCAGATCATATATGCAAATCATCTCCCATGATACATAGCGGTAATCGTAGTTCTCTCGAAGTCACGTGACAATATTTCAAAATGTCTGTGTTCAAAATGACGAAATCATATGGTCTGTGGGAAATTGTGCTGTAATGGAGTGTAACACCAATTTCTGAGGGTAAGATGGTTATGAATGAATAGAAAAATGATTGGTGAAGCGATATATATTAGAGTTTTGGATAGAAAATAAAATCTGATAGCCACAAAACGTGGAAATGTGCCACGGCTGAAATGGGGAGAAAAATCCGCTGTTTTCATTATGGAGAGCGCTCTGACGTTCGACAACAGCAAGATGTAAATAGTCGTCGAACGGCAGAGGAATCTCGGACTAGTAATTTAGTAGTTTGCTGATTGGTTGCGTCCGTGGTCCTACGCCCCACACAGACAAAGGGAATTCGAGTATAACTGATAATATGATTACTTTTAATGGTATATCTGTATTAAACTTTAAATTTTAGGGATATTCCCTTAAATAACCAAAGTATTATATGTCGTAAAGTTTTATTTTCAATGTATTCTGTAATCTTTAGTTGAGCGACTGGAGATATAAAATTTAAAATTAAATTAAAATCATCTATTATATATTAAGAAATTTTTGTTGAAGCAATAAATTCTTTGAGAAATTGTCATCACTTTGCGTCCTTCGTCCGTCTGTCCACTATTACTAAAAAATATTCTCCTCTCTCTGAAACCACTTGGCCACTTAAGACCAAACTTTAGTGAAATGGTCTGTGGGTGATCCCCTTCCAAAATTGTGTCCGGCAGTCCCGACCTCCAACCAACATGGTCGCTGTTACTAAAAATAAAAAAAGGGATGACATTTTAAAACTCTTTATCTCTGATACTACTGGGCCAATTGGAACTAAACTTTGCTTAAATGGTCCTTAAATGACACCTTTTTAAAATAGTGTCTGGCAATTTAGACATCCAACCAATATGGCCACTGTTGCTAAACATAGAAAAGGGGGATGCAATCTTATTTGTTTTCCTCTGAAATTACTGGGCCAATCAGTGGATATAAGCTTTGCTAAAATAATCCATTAATAATCGATCCCCTTTAAAAAATTTGGTCTGGTAGTCCCGTCCTAGGACCAAAATGGGCGCTGTTACTAAATATTAACGATTCTTGCACATTAAGTAGGATGACTGAGGTTTTACATGTCTTATCAAATTCTATAAAACCAATATGCTTAAAAAGGTTATTTCAGTGAAATACTGTTCATAGAAGAATATAATATTTGTGCTACGTCGTGCATCTTTTTTTAAAAGATAGTACTTGTTTGTTCTATTTTTTTTTTTGGTATTAGACTATATCTGCGATCATTATTCGGGAGGTAAAAACGAACAACAATTTGCACTGGTTTCGTTTTTTTGTTTTTGTTAATTAAGTGATGAGCAAAGCCAGCCTAGTAAAGATGAGCTGGTAGAAAAGCGGGAAATCTGAAATCAGGGAAAAAGACCCGGAAAAGTGCTATTTTTAAAATTAATGAGATGTCAGCATTTCAAAGACGTTTTTCGTAAGATTTTGTCGATCAGGCGCATCTGTCCTTAAACTAAGCTAAAGTTAAAAAGATTTGAT
Source organism: Gigantidas platifrons (assembly GCA_002080005.1). Lineage (NCBI taxonomy): Eukaryota > Metazoa > Mollusca > Bivalvia > Mytilida > Modiolidae > Gigantidas > Gigantidas platifrons. The sequence continues at coordinate 121,753 of MJUT01028081.1, read as the reverse complement.
TAATTATGATATATGTATTTTGCATATTGGATACTTTCTCTTGCTGCAACATCTACAAATATTATTGTTATTGAATATTGTAACTTGGACTTTTACTTTTTTGTAAGTCACTAATATATCTGTGTCCACACTACTCACCTAGAGATACGATAACGTAACCCTCATTCCGCATGTGCTCCATTTAGGGTTACGAGTCGATCTCATTCAACGTATGGGAGCAGCGCCCGGAGTGATTCACACCTGGCGGTTTTTTGTCCTAATTCCGTTGTAAGTGGTAGGAAAAATTAACGGGATTGAAAGATAAATATATTTAGGTAAACCTTGAGGTGTTAAGTAAACGCTGCATAAATCCATGGTAGACTTATATCCATCTGAAAATTTGAATGCATGAAATCTTCTTTCTGTCCGACATTTTGTTTACAAGTTGCTATTTCACGTGCACTTGCCTCGTTTTGGAGATATCTTTATTTGGATCGATTCGTAGTAAACGTTTTCCGTATTTGGCATTGAGATCCATATATGGATAGGCTCCGCCCATCACGAGAGTCAGGTGTTATGGCGGACAAGTAACCATTTTCAAATACGAAACCGGTCTTGAAGATAGAAACAGGTATTGTAACACTTATTTCATATCACGATTACTTAGAAATGGTTGGGAATAATAAGTTATGACCAGATATGCAAAAAGAAAGTTGAAATATTCCCGGAACGAAATTTTTAATTTGCTCCCATACGTTGAATGAGATCGATTCGTAACCCTGAATGGAGCACAAGCGGAATGAGGGTTACGTTATCGTATCTATGCTCACCAGACATAGACACAGTCATCACAGTCAAGGGGTTCTAAGAGTAAAACTTGTTTGTATCAATGACAATAACAAGTCACAGACATAGCCTAGATTTTCCTAAACATCACATTTACATAGTGTATGATCATACATGTGATAGCACCCGCATTGCGCGGGAGTCTGATACAAGCCATTTTCTCCCGCATATCCAGGAAAAGCAAAAAATTAAAATGCAATGTGTAAACATTGTAAATTATTAGAAATCAAGTACAAAAAAATCTTGACCTACATTTTGCGATCAATGTTTCTGGAAATTCCCCATTTAGAACTCCTGCGCTGACGAAAAACCCCGAGAAATACGAATGGTAAAGGTGAATGTCATTTGACACCTTTACAGGTAAATTGGGTCATGGTGATTAATTAAGGTGTTGATGATTATACAACAATCATCCACTGATTGACAGTTAATTGGGGATAAGGAAGTGTGTTTGTGGCACATGATTAGATGTGTGATAGCAGCAATTAAAAATAGTTATAAACCGTTGATGTTGTGCAAACACGAGTCGGACAGCCTTTGATGCCGAGGAAAATTTCTTATTTCGATCAAACGTTCAATGAATTCATCTCAGATTGAGTTGTTATGGCTTGTTTGGGACCTAAGCCGATCAAAGTATTATTTAAGGACTAAGTTCCAGGATGGAATTGATAAACCACAAAAATGCCGAAACGTATGCTATCACCCAACGCACCAGCAGCAAAGAAGACCAAGTGCTCTATGACTTTATTGCTCAGAACATTCTGTCTTCATTGTTATTGCTTTGTTATAACCTTATGATTGTGAATGATTATATATAAATTATAAATAGAGTTTTTATCCTTCATTCATCATATGAAACACTACTTAAGACAGAAATGTAAACAATACATATTGAAAACATTTTTTAAAATAGAGTTACATTGTATACTTGTGCATATTGCTTAAATTGTATTTTATGATATGCCAATAAATATTTACTTACATGTACTTACTTACAATGAACAAACAATATTCAAAAGTTGGTTTCTTACGTCGATAAAAATGTCCATAAAATATCTCCCAGATATCAATCTCAAAAATGCCTAATCTCCCTGATATTCAAGACAATCTCCAGGATGAGCTCCATGACCTTATCACATGTATGTATGATATTAATATTTTTCACTTTAATTCTTTGTACAACATCTGAATAATAGAAAAAATAAAGATTTGAAGTTAACTGCCTTTCTAAAACCAATGGGTTCATATTCATAGGTTGGTAGGCACATTTTTTTTTTTTATGAAAAAAGTAACCCTACTTTTTCTTCACCTTTTCTTTTAATTAAATATTCAAAAACAACATACCAAAAGCATCATTTACATCATTAACATTGAGAATTTGAAAAAAATAGGGCATATTTTCAAAAAAAAATTATGGGTCTTTAAATAGGGGTACCCTCATACGTTTTTCATGAAAAATACACTAAAATGTAAAAAGAACAGTACATTTTTTCACAATTTTCAATATTTTTTTTATCTTTGAAATATAAATAGACAATCATGTGTAATTACCTCAATAATTATGATAATTTAAATGGGTGGTCATTACATTCTGTTTACATCTTTATGAAAAATGTACCCCCAAAAAAGTACTATATTTTCCTTATTTGAGTGGTAAATTTTCAAAACTGTGAAGCAATAAAAAAAGTTACTATGGTTTCAAAACATACCCTTATCCAAACATCCTTATACCCTTAGCTAACTGGACAATATATGTTTCCATACTAAAAGTAAAAAAAAAAATTCTTAAATTTAATGTGGAAAAAGGGGGGAGATAAATTAGTTTTGCCACCCTCAACTATTCAAAGTGGGGAGGGTGATTGTCCCCAGCTCCTTTTCCCATGAAGTGGTATTAGTGAAGTTCGAACTGCAGACTCATGGAGCAGCTGAGTTCATGTCGGTCCGGAGTTTTAGTGGTGTTTGGGTTGCTCAATCTTCAGTTTTCTGTGTTACTGTATTCGTAATTTTTTTCAGCCATTAAATATGTCTTTTTAGCTCACCTGACCCAAAGGGTCATGTGAGCTATTGCCATCACTTGTCGTCGTCGTCCATCGTAAACTTTTTCAAAAATCTTCTCCTCTGAAAGTATTAGACCAATTGAAACCAAACTTGGTTTGAATCATCACTAGGGTGTCTAGTTTCAAAATTGTGTCCGGTGATGCGGTGCACCAACCAACATGGCCACTGTTACTAAAAATAGAACATATGGTCAAATTGCAGGTTTTTGGGTAATAACTCAAAAACCGTTAATAATATCAAAAATCTGACATGGGGTAAAAATGATCAGCACAGCAAGATCTACCTACCCTGCAATTTTGAAGTGAATCTGTTATTGCCCTTTTTTCATCAAATTTTTTAAAATTTAAATACTTTTCGTCTCATATTTCAAAAACTATAAGAGATAGATGTTAAGTCTAAATTGCAAAATGTGCAGCATGTCAAGATCTACCTACCCTGCAATTTTGAAGTAAATCTGATTACCCATCTACATGTAGTTATTGCCCTTTTTTCATCAAATTTTTAACATTTTAATACTTTTCGTCTTATATTTTAAAAACTATAAGAGATATATGTTAAGTTTAAACTGCAAAAATGTGCAGCATGTCAAGATCTACCTACCCTGCAATTTTGAAGTAAATCCCAGCAACCATTTTGGAGTTATTGCCCTTTTTTTCCATCAAATTTTCACAATTTTAATACTTTTCGTTTTTTATTTCAAAAACTATAAGCAATAGATGTTAAGATTAAATTGCAAAAATGTGCAGCATGTCAAGATATACCTACCCTGCAATTTTGAAGTAAATCCCATTACCCATTTTGGAGTTATTTCCCTTTATTCATCAAATTTTCAAAATTTTAATACTTTTCGTCCTTTATTTCAAAAACTATAAGAGATAGATGTTAAGTTTAAACAGTAAAGATGTTCAGCATGTCAAGATCTACAAAAAAAGTTCACAGTTGAAAATGTCCGACAACTGTGTGAAGAGTTATTCATCTTGAAATGCATTTTTTGTTGACTTTCACTGCTTTTATACGTAAATAATCAAAAGGAAGCAACTCTATTACAAAATGTGAAGTAGCAAAAGCTAAATTTTGAGAATCATTGACATTTATGTTTTTTTTTACAGCAATATTGATAACTTACATTAAAGGGGGGAACCTCTGCCCAAATTTTTTTGACGAGGGCTACATTTGTTATTTTTTGACGAATTGCCAAGTTTTATTGACTGATGTTGTTATTATACCCAGGTGAGCTATACAGGCTCCTGGGAGCCTCTAGTTGTTTCGTTATACCTGTATACATGTATTTATATCATATATTGTTAATGAAGTAATATATTGACCCTTTAGGATTAATTACCAATAAATGTAGCTCTCAGTCTGTAGTGTAAACAATCAAAGATGCTAAAATCGGAAGTTGGATTATGTAATTTTTCTGCCGAATTATCTCCCTTTGATGTCAACACGCATTTATTTTTGTGAAATAAATTATGTCAACGGGGGGAAATGATAGAAATTACTTTTATTATATGTTAAAATGAGTTGTAATTTGTTAAAAATAAACATTGATCGAGCATTTATGACCTAAATCGTATTTTTTAAATTAAATATCCATTTCAAATTATGTTTTCATGAAGAAAATGTGCCTCTAATTTTATTTAATGCCCATAAACGCTTGATTTAATCATCCCTACAAAATAATTTGCACATATTCGAAGCATTTGTACACAGGTCTCTTTATATAGCCCTGTAATACATACCATGTGTAAATGGGTGTCAACTTTTCTGAATTTTTCATTCATTGCATCGGGGCGACACCTAGCGGAGGTGCCAGTCGCTACCTGGATTCCCTAGCCTGGGGAAGAGTGACTCAATCTAATCTTGTTGAGATTTGACTTCCGAAGAAAATTTCTGCTCTGTATCTCCACTGTCTAGATCACCGTACTTGCAGAGGACAAGAACATTTAAACTTTTCATGTTCATTTTCAACATTTTTTTTTACATTTATTAATAGATACGATATGTCGCCGCTTCAAACGAGTGAAATCGCCAGTTTGACTGTTAGAAACTAAAATATTTTTTCATTAAATGAAAGAAATATACAACATTTATTCACTCTTTCATCTTAAAAGATTTTTAAAATCCACAATTATACAAAAAACAATGCATTTCAGGATCGATAGCAATGCATTTGTCAGTGGTTATCTAATACTAAGGGAATGAAACGAATTTATCATTGATCGGTGTCAATTCTACACTTAGCTTATTATCATTTGATGTTCGATTAAACGTTTAAATGATAGAGATATTTCAATTGAAAAATCTAGAGACACATCGAAAAAATAATTATGTTATCGATGGATAACTCATGAGATACGCAAATGGAAAAGTTTGAAGCGCCTCAGAATGCACCATTTTGAATGTAAGTGAAAACAAATTTTATCATGTAGCCACTTCAAAGTTCAATTCAGCCTGTTCAATACAATCTTATTGAATACCCTGGGTTGGAAAAATTAACGGGGGTGAAAGATAAATATATTTAGGTAAAGGTGTTGAGTAAACGCTGAATCAATCCATGGTAGACTTACAATGTATATCCATCTGAAAATTTGAATGCATGAAATCTTTCTGTCTGACATTTTGTTTGCAAGTTGCTATTTCCTGTGCACTTGCCTCGTTTTGGAGATAACCTTATTTAGTGGATCGATTGCCATATTAGGAACATTGACGTAAATTTGTAAACAAATCATAGTAAAAAGATGGATGATTCAACAGTCCAAAAACATCACTTCCATTTAAAAGATATTGTATTATCAACTCCTGTTCTTCTTTCAACACCATTTCTAGCCCATATTTCTCTTTAACTCTCTCCACTGCTGAATTTGTTCAATCGTCCATCTTTTTACTACGATTTGTTTACGAATTTACGTCAATGTTCCTCATATGGCAATCGATCCAAATAAGGATATCTCCAAAACGTAAAATCGCAACTTGTAAACAAAATGTCAGACAGAAAGAAGATTTCATGCATTAAAATTTTCAGATGGATATAAGTCTACCATGGATTGATGCAGCATATACTCAACACCTCAAGCTTTACCTAAATATATTTATCTTTCACACCCGTTAATTTTTCCAACCACTTACAACGGAATGAGGACAAAAAACCACCCGGTGTGAATCACTTCGGGCTGCTCCATTACGTTAAATGGGACCAAATCATAACCCTCACGGGAGCACAAGCAGACTGAGGGTTACGTTATCGTATCTAATTTATTAATTGCCTTATTGCAAGCTCAAAATTGGCAATTAATAATAAAAAAAAAAATCCATATTAAAACATTGATAGTAAACATCAACAAAAGGTTTTATGTTCTAGAACTATAAGAGAAGGATGTTTGCACAAAAGGTGGTTTAAATATATAATAGGCATGTTAGGTGGTGCATAAAATTTGGAAGATTACTATAAATACATGTATGCATATATATATATATAGCTGAAGTGCTTATAAACTCTATTTTTATGTGTTTATTTTTATAGGAAGAGAGAAACAACTGTAAGGAAATGGACTTTTGGTCAAGAACCAAAGACTAATGTAAGTCGACTATAAGTTATGTCAGTATCATGTTTGGGTTTGTTTGTTTGTTTGATTGATGGTGTTTAACGCCACTTTCAACAATATTTCAGTTAAATCGTGGCAGTCAGTTTTAATGGTGGAGGAAACTGGAGAACCCGCAAGTCACTGACAAACTGTATCACATAATGTTGTACATCTCGCACTGATCGAGATTCGAACTCACAACATCAGCGGTGATAGACACTGATTGCATAGGTAGTTGTAAATCCAACTACCATACGATCACGGCCACGATCCAGTCCTCTAGTTAAAGGGATCAATAATCAATATAACCATTAGGCCAGGAGAAAATGGGTCAAATTTTTACTGCGTGGTCGTTATCTTTTATTACTAATAAATAAAATAAAATAAAATAAACATCGGCCGTGTGTCTTCTAACTCAGTGATATGGAGAATTTTGTTATCGTAAACAATTTTAGTTGTGTCTTTTTCAAGTCAAGGTCATTGATCTAGATCGCCAAAGACAAGCGCTTACAATATCGGTAAAATGACCATGATTTAAAATGTGTACTTGACGTACAGTATGTAAAAAATGGCCACTACCGGTGTGCCTAGTGGAACCATTCTGGCAGTTCATTAAAATCATTTACAGAAATGTTCGCATTTATCAAACGAAAAAAGAGTGATGCAAAATTTTTTGCATAGCAAAAGCCTTTATGATATATTTTCTGACCTTCGCTGGAAAGATAGCAAAACCCTGATTTGCAATATCTCTTGAAAATTGAAAAAAAAACAACCTTAAAAATGTTCCTATGTTAGGGGAAACCAACAATCAATTTTACATGGCCTTACCCTATTACCAATAATGCATAGATTCACACCAGTTATAGTTCACTGTGAGGTATGTTTGACTTGTTCACAACTTATAAACTTTACCAGGTACTTATACATGTGCATACTTGCAGACACTAGGAGGATTTTACTAAGTATGATATATAACTAAAAAAATTGCTGAAATCAGGTTAACATTCTCACTTAAAAGTACAAATTAAGCACCCTCATAAGTACAAGTGAAGCACACCTGATAAGTACAAGTCAAGCACACCTCATAAGTACAAGTCAAGCATGCCTCATAAGTACAAGTGAAGCACACCTAATAAGTGCAAGTCAAGCACACCTCATAAGTACAAATCAAACACACCTCATAAGTACAAGTCAAACACACCTGATAAGTATAAGTCAAGCATTTCATAAGTACAAGGGAAGCACACCTGATAAGTGCAAGTCAAGCACACCTCATAAGTACAAGTGAAGCACACCTGATAAGTGCAAGTCAAGCACACCCCATAAGTACAAGTCAAGCACACCTCATAAGTACAAGTCAAGCACACCTCATAAGTACAAGTCAAGCACACCTCATAACTACAAGTCAAGCACACCTCATAAGTACAAGTCAAGCACACCTGATAAGTACAAGTGAAGCACACCTGATAAGTGCAAGTGAAGCACATATGACAAGTGCAAGTCAAGCACACCTCATAAGTACAAGTGAATCATACCTGATAAGTGCAAGTCAAGCACACCTCATAAGTACAAGTGAAGCACACCTGACAAGTGTAAGTCAAGCACACCTCATAAGTACAAGTGAAGCACACCTCATAAGTACAAGTGAAGCACACCTCATAAGTACAAGTCAAGCACACCTCATAAGTACAAGTCAAGCACACCTGATAAGTGCAAGTCAAGCACACCTGACAAGTACAAGTCAAGCACACCTCATCAGTGCAATTCAAGCACATGTCATTGTGAATTGAGAATGGACCTGTTACCTACATGTATGCTTAATCTGGTCAAAAGAAAATGGTTGTCGTTACAGATGAGTGATCACCTTAAATCGTAAGATAAATACAATTTATATAGATTTGTAATTAAAGCATTCTGATCCTGAAGACAAATGGCTTTTTCTGACACTTCGTTTCTTTCATTACTTGAGGTGCATTCACAAATGTACCAATGGTGAGTACATTGTAAGTGATTTTTATACGACTGCAAAAAAGTTGCAGTCTTACTGTTACAGCTTTGTCGTCGTCCATCTGTAGACTGAATGGTTTCTGTGCGATAACTTAAGTTGTAGTTGACAGATCCTTCTGAATTTTGAACACAATAATCTTTGGCACTGAATAACGGTAGGTTTTGATTTGGGGTATTGTAACCATAGTCATTTCCAAACAAGAGGCCCTAATATGCAAAAATGGATGTTTCTGTTATTTGTACATGGAGAGCTTATTTTTCATCTAATTTCATCTAGTTTAAAAAGGTCAGATTTAGCGCTCGACAGACAGCAGTAAATGTTAAATGGTTCGGTTAGCGGCTCACTGTTTAATTGGTCCAGCTATACTAATATATTATACCCCCACTCGTAGAGAGGGGGCTATATTGCAATCACCTTGTCCGTCCGTTCACACTTTCGTAACAGATATCTCAGCTTCTACTGAAAGAAATGATTTTATATTTGATATATGGCTTTGGCATGGTCACTTGTACCATGTCTCCCCTTTCCAGGTTTACCGCGCATCTACTTCCTGTTTACAGTGCGACTTAGAATTTTTCATGTTTGCCGTAATGAAAACTTTTGTAACAGTTATCTCAGCTTCTACTTTAAGAAATAATTTTATATTTGATATATGGCTTTGGCATGGTGACTTGTACCGTGTGACTTACAAATGAATGAGTGGGAGTATTCTTAGCACGACGTAGCTTGCAACATCTTGTTCAACCTTTCTACATAGCAGATCATGTTAAATGGTTCGGTTAGCACCTCATTATTTAACTGGTCCAGCTGTTCTAGTATATAAAGTCAACCTTTCTACATAGCAGAACATGTTAATGGCTCGATTAGTGGCTCATTGTTTAACTGGTCCAGCTGTACTAGTATATTCAACCTTTCTACATAGCAGAACATGTTAAATGGTTCGGTTAGCACCTCAGTATTTAACTGGTCCAGCTGTACTAGTGTATAAAGTCAACCTTTCTACATAGCAGAACATGTTAAATGGTTCGGTTAGCACCTCACTATTTAACTGGTCCAGCTGTACTATATCCAACATTTTTTCATTGATAATATATACATGAAGTATATTTGTATTTACATAATAGTTACTTATGTATATGGCATTATCATGATTTATGGACTGCCCTAGGGACAGTAGTATTGACTGAAACAGTGATGATGCCTGAGCCACAGGCGAGGGCATTATTAGTGTTGAAGTCAATACTACTGTCCCAAGGGCAGTCTATCTATCGAGATAATGCCATATACAAAAGTAACTATTATTTTTCAGGGCTCCCACTACTTTCAAATTAGAGGGAGAAGTGACTTCTCTTTCGGGGAGAAGTGGGGAGACTTCTGGAAGAGGTTCATTGCGATTAATCGAAACATTGTTTCGCGACCCCTCTGACGTTACCCTGCCCAAATTTAGCAAATAGTTAAAAAGCTTTCTGAACTGATTTGTTCTGGGTTTCTTTTATTCATAACTACCTTAAGGACATCTATTCAATGTCACATTTTTATTTCTGTCTACCTTGACTATTAGAGCCTTGCATACCAATGATTTGTATATCTTCCACCCCCCCCCCCTCCCTTTTCCTTTTTTAAATATTACTGTATTGTGATCCAATACCACACAAATTGTAATAACTCATGATCATCTTTGTGTGATCTTCAGCAGAAGAACGATGTCTCTTTCAATTTGCTCATTGGTTCAATTATATATAGGAGTACAGTAGGGAATGAAAATATAGCACAAACATAAATTGCCACTGTCTTTCAAAAACTGAAGAAAGTAAAGGCTGTAATTATACCCCCGCAAACAAAGTTTGGGGGGGTATATAGGAATCACCCTGTCCGTCCGTCTGTCCGTCCGTCCATGTACCTTGTAAGCGCAACTCCTCCTAAACGGCTGATTGGATTTTTACGAAACTGTACACACTTGTAGTACACTACCTGCAGATGTGCATGAAGTAATATGGTTGCTGTCCAAAATTTAAAGGGGGAGATAATTCAACTTATACTTTCACGAAAAGGGGNGGGGGGCATGTACCTTGTAAGCGCAACTCCTCCTAAACGACTTATTGGATTTTTATGAAACTTTACACACTTGTAGTACACTACCTGCAGATGTGCATGAAGGAATATGGTTGCTGTCCAAAATTTAAAAGGGGAGATAATTCAATTTTAAATACTTTCACGAAAAGGGGAGGGGGATGCATGTACCGTGTAAGCGCAACTCCTACTAAACTGCAAGCGGAGGGTATCACTCAGTGAGGTCACTCACAGTTCTAGTTATTATTTGCCAGACCTCAAATCAGATTGCAACAATGGAGGAATTCTACTGTAGTTCAAAGTTTATTTTTTCATTGGATATGCATTAACGTTTACACATGTCTCAGTTCGATAGATCGTAATATTAACCCGGTGTTGAGTATAAATTACCAATGCAAATGGATAAATATCTGAAGCGTCTACGTACATTTCAGCGAATTTTGAATTGCAATCTTCGCATATATGATATTTGATATGAGAACTATGATTTTATGTCACAGAAATGAGAAAAAATAAATCAAAGTTCGTTTTGTTGAAATTAGCTGCGGACAAAAAGTTCGGTCAAAATTTTTCATTCCGCATTGCGTCCCTTTACCAAAATGGTGCCATTGTTGTTTGTTTACGAAAAAAAACCCCAAATACTTCTCTTTTAAGCTGGGCATATATAAACAATAAACAAAAGCTCTAATAAACGAAATTAAAGTTTCTATAAACCGTAATGGATTACTTTCCAAGAAAATCACTTTCAAAATACTTAATAATGGATACGATATATTTCAATAAACACGTGCACAATATCAACATTTTCATAAATGACAAGTGGAGAAAATACGCGGGCGGCAACAGGGCGACTCTTCCAAATTACAAGGCGACTTGAACTTCTCTTTTGACTAACGAAAAAGCGAAGTCAACCTTCACAAGGCGACTTCTTCGCTCGAATCGCCCTCCAACGTGAGCCCTGTTTTTATTTCATTGAAGGAAATAAGACTTTCTAAATAGTTTTGCTCATTTTAGTACAATGTTGGTTTACATTGACAACTGCACAATCTCCATTGCGTTTTAAAAATGGGACGTCGCAACTCTAAATCCTCGAGCGGTCATTAACATGATAATGTCTATGCATGACACATGACCAGTTCTACACCAATTAAAAAGTCGAATTTTAGAACTGATATGAAATAACAATATTTAAAATTCAAAATTTAATGTGAATTTTTATGATTCAGGAGAGTTCAACTAAAAGAAGCTCAGCAAGGTTAGACAAATCTTCTATTAATGCTCTCAGCAGTAGCAGTAAACAGACTATACCAGAGATCCTAAGAGGATTGACACTACCATCCGGTACACCTGAAGGTACATTTTATCCATATTTTAAATTGAGTTTTTATATGATCACAAAAATAACTTCAGGAATAAATGTGATCAACAATGACTTACATTTTAATTTGTAGCTTTGGTTGACAGCACATATTTCACAAAACTGCATCGGTGATGTTATGGTAAGCATGCTCGCCTCCAGTGTAGTAGATCATATGTTCTAGTTGCTGTCGGGTCAAACCATAGACTATAAAATTGGTATTTCATGTATTTGTAGCTTCTTCTCTAAGCATGCAGCATTAAGGACTGGTTAGATCAGAATCGGGATAATGTGTCTTGAGTGAAGCAACATTTCTACCACACAGACTCTTGTTTCAATGAACTAGCACTACAAAAATCAAACTAAGCTGTTGGTCTACTATAAAATGGACATCATTATCATTTAATTGAATATAACTTGTTCTCTTCATGATATAACTAAAAATTGCTCATATGACATTAAACAATAATATATCACTCACCCACTCACTCATATTTCAGATTATAAAGCTTCATCTACTCCAGACATTCTTAACACAAGGCTCCTGACTTACTCATAATTGCTTGTTAAATTACCATGGCAAATGAAAATCGTAAACTTGTCAGTGACTTGAACAGGTCAGTGGTTTTCTTCGGGTACATTGGTTTCCTCCACTAATAAAACTGACGGCCACGATATAACTGAAATATTGTTGAAAGTGGCGTTAAACACCATTAAACTTAAACCTGATTAGACCACACAGTCTATCTATCAAGAGATTTACCTTAATTTTTTTTTTTTTTTTTTTTCAATTTTGGATAGCAAGATTTGAAGTTTGCTGATGTGTACATCAGGAAATAAAATGTCAGGCCTAAGTGTATTTTTTGTTTACAGGAAGTGAAAATAGCAGTGACCTTAATTATGACCTGGAACCACCATCTCAGTCAACCATAAATTCTACATCTTTTCAATCAAGACCCAAGCAGAAAGTGCAGCTAAAAACAAAAGATGACACGTCATCCAGTTCTGGAGTTCGGACAAGAAGTTCTGATACAGAACAGCGTGAGACCGGTGATAGTAGTTCGTCCAGCTCTAGAGTTCAGACAACACGTTCTGGTAGAGAACAGCGTGAGACCAATGATAATAGATTGTCCAACACTAAAGTGCAGATAAATTCTAATACAAAACAGCGTAATATCAACGATTATAGAACATCCAGTTCAGGAGTTCGGACAAGAAGTTCTGATACAGAACAGCGTGAGACCGGTGATAGTAGTTCGTCCAGCTCTAGAGTTCAGACAACAAGTTCTGATACAGAACAACGTGAGACTAATGATAATGGATCATCCAGCTCTGAAGTGGAGACAAGTTCTGACACAGAACAGCGTGAGACCAATGACAGTAGATCTTCCAACTCAGATGTGAACACAAATAAAAAGGAACTCTCAAAAATAATCAGAAAAAATAACATGGCACAAGATGAGAGTTGTAAACGTAGAGCAACACCAATAAAATCACCTAACATACAATCTGTCGAGAGTCCTAGAAGAAGTTCTAGATTAGACGCTCACTTAGAAAAAGATGAAGATCATGAAAAAAGAAAAACTTCAAGAATGAATTTAATTATAGCAACACAAATAAAATCACCTAAAATACAATCTGTTGAGAGTCCTAGAAGAAGTTTTAGATTAGACTCGCAATTAGAAAACGTTGGAAAAGGTAAAAACCACGAAAAGAGAAAAAGTTCAAGAAGGAATTTAAGTTTTTCAATGTCAGAAGCAATTGAGAGGGATAAAGAAGGAAAACATCAAGACAAGGGGAAACAATCTGAACCTTTGGAGGTGAATGATAGGAGAAGAAGATCTAAATATGATACTGATACTTTAACAGACATCAGCTCTGATGTTTATATCAGAGAGACAGATAAAGATGTTAGTGATGATACCAGTTCTAAGAAGAATACTTCACAAGGAAAAACTAGTCATAGAAAAGATCTAAATAGCAGAGCAAAAATAACAGCAACTGATGAAAACATAAGTCCTCGAAGATCTAGGCAATCACAAAAAAAGAACATAACTCCACAAAAATCTATGCAATTACCAAGAAAAAACATAACTCGACAAAAATCTAGGCAATCACCAAGAAAGAACGTAAGTCCACAAAAATCTAGGCATTCAATAACAAAGAACATAAGTCCACAAAAATCTAGGCAGTCAACTGCAAAAAACAGAAGTCCACAAAAATCTAGGCAGTCAACAACAAGAAAAAACATAAGCCCACAAAAATCTAGGCAATCACCCAATAAAGAATTTGTAGATACATTTCAAACATCAAGCTCTAGACAACATATAAGTACAGCTGAATCACCAGTAAATATTAGCCATAATAAGGTCTGGAAGACACAAACGATGGAGAGAGAAAGTGACAGGAATGATGAATTTGTTGAAGCCTCTTGTAAAGATTCTGCCAAAAATGTTCAAATTCCAATGACATCAATGGATGATATTGAACAATATGTGAACAACAGAACTAGTAGTGTTGATGACAAAGACAGAAGGAAAAGGCAAACGGAAGCATGTGCAATTATGTTGCCATCTCCTCCTAAAAAACACAAAATAGGGCATAAGAGTAATTTTGTTTCCATGGTGATAGGCAAGGCAGAGACTGACCAAGAACATGCCATAGATGGTAAAGACAAAAAATATAATGACATAATGCAGAATGGAGATATCGAAGTAGATAGTGATATAAATGAACATGGCAGAATGCAGCATGGAGATATCGAAGTAGATAGTGATATAAATGAACATGACAGAATGCAGCATGGAGATATCGAAGTAGATAGTGATATAAATGAACATGACAGAATGCAGCATGGAGATATCGAATTAGATAGTGATATAAATGAACAAATTGGTGAAAAAAGACTTTTGCATAGTAGCAAAGATAATAAGGTAATAAACAGTAGTAAAACTGATGAAGTTGAAGGCCAAGATGATGATAAATCTAGAGAAGTTCAGGATTTAAGTAATAAAACAAATGATGATGAAATTGAGGATCTAGATGATGAATCTAGAGAAGTTCAGGATTTGAGTAATAAAACAATGTATGATGAAATTGAGGATCTAGATGATGATGAATCTAGAGAAGTTCAGGATTTGAGTAATAAAACAATGTATGATGAAATTGAGGATTTACAAACTACTAAGACTGTGCATGCTGAAGAAGTTGAGGATGAAGGTGACGATAAATCTAGTGACAAAAATGATGAAGTGACAGACTTATGTAATGATGAGAATGGTGAAGAAGGGGAGATAACTACATTTCGTACGATTGAGAATATACAAAGTGATAATGTACAAGACTCTCATGATCATGTTGACGATTCAGTAAGCCCAGACTTAGTAAGTATAATTTCATTAATGTGCAAACAACATTTGTGTTGTGTAACAGATTTCGCGCTAACCCACTTGTCCAAAGCCCAGGACAAGTGAAAATTATGAAAGAATTATTTATTTGAATAAATAGAATATTTTTTCTAAATTTGGCTTTTGGGTAAGTAAGTGAACAAAATTAAGGCAGAGACTGGTGTAATGGTTTGCATGTTTACCTTGAGTGTAGGTACATTGTAGATAATGGGTTCGACCCCTGGTGGTCGGTTGCAGGCAGAGCCTGTAAGATTGGCACTTGCTACTTCCCCACTAGGAGTTCACCATTAACAAGAAAGAAAAAAGACATGTACCTTCTCACTCTTATTTCAGTGAGATAGCACTATGCAAATTCAACTATAAAGCGTGTTGGGCTAATACACAGGGGACAGCATCTCATAGAAATGTAACTCTTTGTTGTATGATATAACTGAAGTGTGAATGATTGTTGTTTAACACCTATGGGTCAGATTTGGACAAGCTAATATTTTGTTAAGGGCTGCCTGATCTCTAGTTATGATTCAAGGATATACAGACACAAATTTTACATATATGGGGTATCCTAGCAGTGAAAAAATAAACCTTTTTTGGCATATTGCTTGAGCATTGTTACAATGGTGTCTTTTTTTCTCTAGCATGTCTTAAAACTAACTTACTTCCCCCTCCCCATGGTGAATAGGGGGGCAACAGACTTAATGTTTGGCTAACGGAAGAGGGTCCCAGTTATGGTTTAAATATATAGCTCCAATGGCATGTGAATAACTTGGGAAAGTGAAAAGCTAAGGGAGATAACCCTGAAAGAAAATCCAGGTAGATGAAACTTGTGAGCAGGGTGAATGCAATAATCTATGGGAAGGACACCACAGAAAGAAAACCCGATCCAACAGTGGGTAGGTTTGGGGTAGGGCTATATATACAAATGTAGCTAACAATTAACCCCACCCTGTAAAAAAGATTAAGTTACTGAAAAGTCAACAACTGAAATTGTTGATGTTGTATGTCTCACCAGGAATGAACAGGATAAGTAAGTATTTCTTAATTGTCTAGGTGGCAATGATGTATTTTGAAATTGAAAGGTTTTTTTTTCAAGAATTTTACCCTAAAATGTCAGAGATATATATTTTTGTAAGGGCCCGTGTGGCTCAATGAGTTATGTAGTTGGATTACCCAACAACTCCTACAAGCCTATCACCAATATGGTGTGGGTTCGCGCCCGTCTTTGTAAATTACAAAAAAGGGTGCACTCGACTCGCAGTCGCAAGTGATAAAGTTTACCAGTTGTTTGCCCATGGTTGGTGCCCACGGTCGATGATTCTTTCCGGGTACTTCGGCTTCTTTCACCACTAAAACTGGTCATCATGATATAGCTGAAATATTGCTGAAAGTGGCATTAAACACCAAAAATCAAAAATCAAATCATATATTTTTGTAGGTCTTGGTATCTGGAAAAACTCCTTTTGGAAAGACACCTGTAAAGAATGTTGTGAAAAAGAAAGCGAAAACAGTTTCTGGTGAGAAAGATTCAGTTGCACATGGTAAGTCAGGTTTGTAATTATGTAATGAGGGGATTCAGGAATGTTAAAAAATTATATATTCAGGGCAAGCACTGCATTGAAAATACAAAATTTTACTTGATCTTCACGCTTATCTGGTATATTTATTTACAAGATCAGTGACTTACGACAGGTCAGTGGTTTTCTCAGGGTACCCCACCATCAATAAAACTGACTGCCACGATATAGCTGAAATATTGTTGAAAGTGGCGTTAAACACCATAACCATAACCATAACCCTGATCAGATATTGCACCACTGTTGATATATCATTAACATTACTTATGTAGAGATGCCGACTTATCGTTATTTCGGCCGCCATTTTGTTTTCCGGTAGCTGCTGATACATGAAAATGCAATATTTTGATGTCAGATTTTGACAGATAAAACTATATAAAGGTATAATTTTTTTACATTAATTAATTATCTAAACATTGTTTATAATCTTTAAAAATTTTGTTTCTTTTAATATGGAATCGTTTAAATATAACGTGTTAGAATCGGAATCGCTGTTTTCGGAATTTTACCATTCGCGGCACGTTTTTTTCACTAGGGTCCCCCATTTCAATGCCTTGCCCGGCTATGTTCCCGATGTTATATAGTTCCATAATTATTATCCAATTAAAGCTCAGATTCGTAGCTTGCGCATGGTCACAGTCGCTTCCGATTTCCTGAGCATGCTAAATGGAAAATGGTCGTCTCAAAAGTTCCAAGATGAACTATTCAATGAAAATTTTGGAGTAGCGTTCTCCGATGGCGATATTTGTATTTTCTGTTACAATATCAATGTAGGAAACATACCATCTCAACCATATTAGATCGGGAACATAGCTGATTTTTAGTATTTAAAACGCCCCTAAACATGTCTGAAGGAGAACGTCATCACGTACATTTTTTGTACATCGCTGGAAGTGGGAAGTATTTGGTAACGTCAACGACGCTGGTTGTAACACAGGTGTTATCGTAGATTAGGTATGTATAAACCTTGTTCTAAATGTTTTAAACGTACGATTTATTTTTTGCATTGCTTCTTTTCAAGTAGTTTATGAAAAACTTGTCAATTTATAATACTCCCAACTTGTCAAAACAAAAGTAAGCAAACCGAAAAGGGGGGGTGTAAACAGAGATAAAACAAAATTCCAAAGCCAGGTCTAATTTCAATGAGATTATGTCACTTGAACTATTCAACCAGGGTATTGGATTGCAAGTATGCATCAACACAAGCAACTTTTGTCATGGTGCTGCACTTTTTTTTGTATTTGCCAGCTTCCATGGTTGACTAAATTCAAATAAAAGTAAACAAAATGTTATTGCATATTTATAGACCAATGAAAAAAAATACCAGTGTTTCTGCTAATATTCTCAAAAAGGGGAAGGTAGTATAAGTAGACAAACCATATATTTTTACCTAGGTTATACAGAACAAGGATCTTAGAATTTAACTTTGTCCAAAAATGTCAATAAAAACTTTGGGGAGACACGAAAAATTGGGGTCAATACCAAAAATTTGAAACTCTGGTAATTTTTTTTGCCTAAATACATTGTGAATTTA
>MJUT01028081.1:29591-56306 GCA_002080005.1 Gigantidas platifrons | reverse complement strand
ATGATAAAAAGAAAAAGATCTAGATCTAGATCAAACAGTACTAGTGGAGACGGGAATAATAGACACATGACAAAAAGAAAAAAATCTAGATCTAGATCAAACAGTACTAGTGGAGACGGGAATAATAGACACATGAGAAAAAGAAAAAGATCTAGATCCAGATCAAACAGTACTAGTGGAGACGGGAATAGTAGACACATGACAAAAAGAAAAAAATCTATATCTAGATCAAACAGTACTAGTGGAGACGGGAATATTAGACACATGACAAAAAGAAAAAGATCTAGATCCATATCAAACAGTACTAGTGGAGACGGGAATGATAGACATATGATAAAAAGAAAAAGATCTAGATCCAGATCACACAGTACTAGTGGAGACGGGGATAGTAGACACATGACAAAAAGAAAAAGATCTAGATCCATATCAAACAGTACTAGTGGAGACGGGAATGATAGACATATGATAAAAAGAAAAAAGATCTAGATCCAGATCACACATTCCACAACGCAGTATGACCTCAGTGAATGAGTTCGATTCTGGTAACAGACGTTGGTTTATTTAGTTGAAATTAATTTTCGGGACGGGTAATACTCGTTGTTAACGACTACAAGCTGAATAAAGACAACATGCTAGTTGTATCACCATTGTAAATATGGACAGTGGGAAAACAGGAACATAAACGACTACCAACTGAAAAAAGACAATATGCTATATCAAATAAATTTAATATGATTAAGCGACAAAATAATAAAGCATTAAAGAGATACTTGGTTTCTGTATAGTAAATTAAGTTGCAAGGACTTTATTTCTTCGAATATTGAATATTTATGGTTAGTTTCAAGGAAGTGTCAAGTGACAACGGTTGCCTAAGAAAAGTTGGAAGATACCAAAGGGGTAATCAGAAGCCGTAAATCGTAGAAGTACAGACAACACAATGGTCAAAAGAAACAGGCCGAAAGGGCAAACAACGATCAACAAAGCATTACACAGAAAACTAAAGATCGAGCAACACGAAACCCATTTCAAACCGGGGTGAATTCATGTCCTCCGGAAGGGTAAGCAGTTACTGCTCTTTATGTGGCATCCGTCAAAGTAACTAATGTATTTCCAGGCTGTCTTCTCTATATGAAATTGATGTGTTCCGATGTAATTTGGTTCCATAACAACGGAAAGTATTTTTGTTTATTTTCATACCACAAATTAACTTCCATCAAAGACAATAAATATATGTTTCCCCGATTCTGACCATAAGAAAAGTTTTTAAGATATCAAAGGGGTAATCAGAAGCCGTAAATCTAAGATACCAAAGGGGTAATCAGAAGCCGTAAATCTAAGATATCAAAGGGGTAATCAGAAGTCGTAAATCTAAGATACCAAAGAGGTAATCAGAAGCCGTAAATCTAAGATACCAAAGAGGTAATCAGAAGCCGTAAATCTAAGATACCTAAGGGGTAATCAGAAGCCGTAAATCAAAGGACAAACACCACAATGGTTAAAAGAAAAAGAATAAAAGGATAACCAACGATATACGAAACAGTATACAGAAAACTAAAGATCGAGCAACACGAACCCCACAAAACATCGGGGGTGAACTCGGGTGCTCCGGAAGGGTACCCATGCCAACTCCATATGTGACACCCGTCGTGTTGCAAACTCGCATTTCTATCTCGGCACAGTTGACATGTTCTATAATTCCTGGATAAATTGCCGACCGCATGACACTATTATTTGCCCTTCAGAGAATTCAGTAAGTCTCTCAAGCTTTAGTTTGTTCTCTTAATTTGTGGAAGGTTTCTTGCATTAAACCAGGTTTAGCTCACCATTTTATCTTAAAGATGCCTATGGCAAATCAGGGATATAACAGGTATTTGCCTGTCATTCTGTTTGTTGATTGTGTTGAACATTTCTCGATTTGGTCGTCGTTTACGGACTATCCTTGACAAATACCTTAACGTTCGGTACTTTTGGTTATGCTTATGTTGTTTAGCGCCACTTTCAACAATATTTGTTATATCGTGGCAGTCAGTTTTATGTGTGGATGAAACGTGAGAAAACCACCTACCTGTCGCAAGTCACTGACAAACTTTATCACATAAATTTTATAGAGAACACCTAACTTTGAGCGGGATTCAAACGTATAACTCCAGTGGTGATATGCACTGATTGCATAGTTGTAAATCCAACTACCATACCAACACGACTACGACAACCCCTCGGTACTTTTGTTATTACCTTTACTATATGTTTTTTTTGTTTTTTTTCAATGAGATGATGATGAGGTCCGCTTTGTACTAGACCAACACGCTTAGTTGGATATTAATAGTGCTAGCCTACTGGAGAAACAACAGTCCGCGGATAGACTCTGTCACCCCACTAGGACACATTATCCTGATTCTAAGCCAACCAGGTTTTGTTCTTTTCCCTTAATGATGTGTGCGTACACTGCGTAGCGAAGCAACACATACAATATTGTATAGTCATTGGTTTCACCCGATTATGGCTCAAACCCACGCTCTACTACACTCAATGCGAGCACGCTAACCATTACACCACCGATGCGGTGTTTGGTTTTTCATATCTTATACTGCTATATATTATCTGCGGAACCGTAGCCCTTATGATCTTTTTTTTTATGACCAGACACTCTATCTTACGGGACATTTTATAGATCCGCCTAATTCACACTTCTTTTATTGGTACTTTTCCACCTAAGTTACCCCTCCCCCCCCAAAAAAAAAGCATACAAAAAAATACAAAAAAAAACTTGTTTTGGAGGGAAATACATATTGAGTTACATTATGATGTCATTTTTTCGCATTGGAAAGCATAATTTACTTCACGTAATAATGTTATTGATTTATTTGAATATTTTACTTTTGTTTAATAGTTGGTCTTATTACCATTTCAATATCAGCCCGACGTTTTCGAAACCATCTGTCTCAAGTAACTATAACAATGGAATGATTGACTCCATTTTTCCATGCCACGTAATCAACTGCAAATTTGCATTCTTTTGACAAATGTGTCACGTTAGAATCCTATATTTAAGGATATTATACTTTACGTTTTTATTTTGGACCGGCTGGCTAACAAAGACAAATAGGGAAAATATAAACGTAAAGTATTTTATTTTCGTATATTGACCGGTCAATATTTTAGTATATGGACCGGGCCCGATCAATATAATGTTTTCTTCCGAATTTTGTCCGAACTCGTTTTTTGTCTTAGATATACAATAACAAAAACATGTCGTCTGACAGATTTGCATGTATTGAGTATAATATAACAAATAGTTCATGGCACATCGGGCCAAATGGCAGTTTATGGACCAGTCTGTCACCCACAAAATAGTATATGGACCTCAGCTTCGCTTCGGTCCATATAATATTTTGTAGGTGACATCCCGGTCCATAAACTGCCATATGGCCCTTAGTGCCATGCACTATTTGTTAATTAGAGTGAACGTAGAACTGTAGTACCAAACGTATAGACCATATGTATCCATCTCATGTAAGTTCGATTCCAGTTCATGGCGAGGGGTACTCAATTGCAACTTAATATGATGCTTGAGGAAAGCTAGTTGTTTTCGTCGGATTTTCCGGATGATTCCACTGGCAAACTGAAATATACCACGAACATGTTTCGTTTGTCGTAATCACAATCCGGCCCTTTCCTCATTCTGGTTTGTAACAAGAGTAACACGATGACTGTCACATGTTGAACAGGAACTGCTTACCCTGAAAGAGCACCCGAGTTCACCCTCGGTTTTGGCGGGATTCGCTTTGCTCGATCTTTAGTTTTCTGTGTACTGTTTTACAGATCGTTGTTTGTCCCTATTCTTTTTGGTCATTGTATTATCCTTCGATTTACGGCCTCTATTTTTTTAATGCTAAAAATCAACTACGACTTAAATAAACGATTGTAGAGATTCAGTTACCACATACATTTTGTACGTGTGGTATTGGTGTATTAAATTAATTTAACGAAGAAAAAACCCCACATTTGTATATACAAAAATACATTTATTTGATTTTTGGCAAAAAATATAATTGTTTGATTTTTGGCAAAAATATTTTTGTTATGATTGCACGAATTCCTGAGTGATGAATTTTAGATTTTTTTAAGAGAGCAAAACGGTACATTTTTACCAATATCACATCCTCTAACAATGGTATTCCCAAGGTGGAAGACTTGTAAGACTCATCAATTTTTCACTTTCGTCTTGTAGTATAGGTTTATTTAATGCTTGTTCAGATTCGAAGCTTCTAGGTGTGGCTCCAATTGGCAGCTCATCACCATTATTTGATTGTGTGTTCAAATCCATGTTGGTCTTTTCTACAATAGATTCTATTGTCTTTATCTTTTGTTTTATTTGTTTAACTGAATTCGATTTGACACATGGTCCAGGATCATCCGGTATGAAAGGTTCCCTTTCTGAAGACAGCTTGTCTGTTTCATCTTCTTGGTGCAAACGGGGAAGTTGACCAGAAAATGCTTTTGATGTACGCTGTCCCGCATTCACGGTCGTTTGGTTTGGATAGGTCTGTTGGTTATTAATGTCAATCTCCACTTCCGGTATGGCAAGTAAGGATTCTAACCTTTTAATTTTCATTTGATGGTTGCTAATGAGTCCTTCGGTAACCATAAGCAAAACTAAACCAATACCTAAAGTAACAGGACCAATGACATGAAATTTATCCCTCATGGTCCAAAAAATGGTTCCCTCCCCCAAACTTTGAACTGTGCTTGCTAAGATCATGCAAAACCCAAATAACCAACAGATACCAGTTGGAATAAACAGACGACGGAAGCATTTTACTCTTCTCTCCTTTTTTTCTCTTAGGTATTGACGATCAAATCTACGTTGTGCGAATTCCCTTTGTCTTGCACTGTCAATCTCTTCGTACCAAATACTAAACTGTTTAATTCTTTCCTTTTCAAACTTCTTCCCTTTTTGATCTTTGCTTTTCCAAAGACAATCACATGCTCGCTCATTGTCATCAATCTGTAATCTGTAAATTATAGGGAAAAAAATCGTTCACAACTATATTTTGTACATTGTTATATTCCAAACTCTTCATTCACGTTTTCGTATATCGGAGTGTATTATTTTCTAATACTGTTTTTGCCTCGAAAATCTATTCCAGAAAATATGCTATCTCTTAGAAGTTTGCTTATTTTCAAGTAGTCCTATTCCATCTATTATCATGTATGCATTTATTTAGTCTTTTAAGCGCGTGAATGAAGGGTGACAGCAATAAATAAAAAAAATTCAAAGTATTTCAAAAAATGTTTTTTTTACGCTTTTCACATTGTATCAATTTTGCATTTGTGAGAACAAGATTTGTTGACAAGTAAACAAGCTTTAAGCTATATCATGGCGAGAACAAGTTGCATTTCGGTTAGATGATGACGACGTCCGTTTTATAACAGACCAACGCACAGAATTTTATTTTTATAGCACTATCTTCCCGAAAAAACAGTGCACAGGTATACATTTCACTCCATTCGGACACATTATACCGATTCCGAGCCAACTAGTCTTTGCTCTTTATCCTTAATGCTGCGCTCTCTGCGGAGAAGCAACAAATACCAATTGTATTGTCTGGTTGGACTCGAACCCATGATGTATCACACTCGAGGCGAGCACGCTAACCATGGCATCTCCGATGCGTTAAGTTGCAAAACACGACTAGTCAAAGTTTTCTGGTCGCCACCATGAGCTGGTTAACCATTCACAAATGACAACGGATATGTTCCGCTGGTCGTAATCACGACCCGGTCCTTTTTTCATTCAAGACTTCTCACCGGGTTTGTAATGAGAGTAACACCAGTGGAACAGGAACTTTTTACCCTTCCGGATCACTTCAGTTTATCCCGGATTTGTTTTGGTGTTGTTCGTGTTGTTCAATCTTTTGTTTTCTTTGTTGTGTTTTGTAGATTAATAGGTTCTTACACGAGTCCCTATTGAAGATGTGGGATTTCTTCCGAGTGTGAGAAATTCCGTCTTTGCACGAGTGGAGCGAAGCGGAACGAGTGGAAAGACGCTGAATTTCTCTCACGAGTGGAAGAAATCTCAGATCTTCAATAAGGACGAGTGCAATTACCTGTTTCTTCCGTTTCAACTTAAAAACAAAGCATGTCGATTTCATTCATTCATTCGAATTTCAATGTCATGTTTACCACACAAAATATTACAACGCCACGTGCAATGCAGTAAATACACACTTATTTAAAACCGCATTAAATCTATTAGGGGAAACAGTTAAAATTCAGGTAAAATTGATATTTGAAGCTTTTTTATATCTATTAAGACGACAATTTATATTACTACAGCAGTCGCAGAATTGATTATTGAATATACTCGGTCGATTTGACTGGCTGACAATGCCATGTAAGACAAGGTCACACGCAGCTGTCTTTATGGTTTGTCTTACATAGAAAACCCAAGAAAACGGAAGAACATTGTTTGTTATATTGTCCTTTTTCTTTTGACAATTGTTTTGTTTGTCCCTCGATTTACGTCCTCTGATTGCCTCTTTGTTTGTCCCTCGATTTACGTCCTCTGATTGCCTCTTTGTTTGTCCCTCGATTTACGTCCTCTGATTGCCTCTTTTGTACCTTCAAACTCTTCTTACATGATGTTCCTTATGTTCATCTACCACCATACAATAACGCTTAGTAGTAATAATGTGAAATGTCATACCTAGAACATAATATTGCTGGATAAAATGTCCGGTGTCTACTGTTACAAACCATTTTATCGTTTGTCTATATGTAAATAACATAGGACAATAGTGATATAATATTGTAAAATTTGACTAAGTTTAAATTTTACTTTGTTTAAATTGTCAACAATAGTGGATATAGATGTGCATGTACATTTATTTATCATATCGATGCATAGCTATACATTTCAATATACCAAACTGCATGTGATCATTCAATTTATATTAATTTTTTTTAGAATTAGATAGTACGACAAGCTGTTGGCAAGTTGCACTAATTGATCTATTCGTAAAATAAGATAAGATGAGAAAAATTTATGTTGATTCGGCATAAAATCAAATATACAACACAAGCTCTGAAGAGCTTTTGACCGAATATAAAAACATATACATAACATAAGAACAACACAAGATAACAACATACATTACTAAAATGTTTTGTATGTGGTACACATAACCTTTCAACATTCATGTTTATAAAAGGGGTATTCCAGAATAACTAACTAACTGCGGTTTCATTTAATAAATTTGTTTATTAATTAGATTCAATAATTTAAAGTGATAAATAGCATCCTATAGACAGACTATTGATCTATATTGACTTGTTGAATGTTATATGATGTTATGGATGAGTGATAAGACTGATAAAAATATTAATATATATATATAGTATAGAAATATGAATATTAAATCATATTATTCATAACCAATAGAAATCGTCAATATGTATTCACATTTGCATCGAATGTATTCAATATATTTATCATGATGAAAACGAACATAATCGGCGGTGCAAGTGTTAGTGTACTCTCCTCTAGTGCGGTAGGTCGTGAGTGAGAGTCCCGGTCGGGTCAAACTCGACTATAAAATTGGTATTTGCTACTTCTCCACTAAGCACACAGCATCAAGGAGTACGACCAAAGACTGGCTGGTAGGAGCAAAGACTGGCTGGTAGGAGCAAAGACTGGCTGGTAGGAGCAAAGACTGGTTGGCATATCTACACGTGGACTGTTGTTACAGTGAAGTAACACTATACAAATTCAAATAAACGCGTTGGTCTATTCAAAATAGTCATCATCATAATCATCTCCCCGAAAAACAACATGTTCTTGCCATAATATTGCTGAAAAAATTGCTCATTTTGGCGTTAAACAACAATCACTCACTCATGATGAAAATCTAGTTGTCATGTATGCTGTTTAGCTAATTTTATATTTTAGGGGGGGGGTTCAGTGTTTTTATAATATCTATGCCTTTTTGTTAAGTCCTTTACTAGGGGGTGTACTATCACATACTGAATATGTATAATGTATAATCACCACAAATACTCGTCTGGTTCTCTGTTGAATAGCTGCTTCTCGGTTTTGAAGGATAAGTTTTTGGTAAATATAAATAGCAATACATTCATTCATAGTTGACCTCAGTCGATTTTAGCTCTGTTTTTGTTTTGTTTTTTTTGTCCCCAAAAACATTTACATCATTTGACTTTCCAGTCTTTTGAATTTCCCTGATGAAGGTTATTCCAGTAACGTACCTGATGAAGGTTATTCCAGTAACGTACCTGATGAAGGTTATTCCAGTAACGTACCTGATGAATGTTATTCCAGAAACAAGCCGTACGCACTAAGCTAGATATATACATGTACATTTATTCTATTATTTTTTACCCTTTCACTGATCATGCACCATTGATTTCATTGTATTGTTACACATCTTGTTGCATTTAATATTGTGGGCAGTTACCATATAAATAGACAGTTCAGATACTAACACGATGTATATGAGTAACATAGAGGTTGTCTTATAAAAAGCAGGAACTACTTACTCTTTACAAGCACGTGGGATCAACCCCTGTTTTTTTAGTGGGGTTCGTGTTGCTCATTTTTTTTCTTCTATGCTGTTTTTTTTTTTGGATAAAATAACGCAACAAATTCAGAATGGAGTATCAAACGTTTGTTTTTACTATCAGAAAAGATAAAAAAATCCATTTTTTTTTATGCCTAAATGGCTTCCAATTTAGACTATTTGCACGGATAGTTTTGGATGTGAGAAGCATTCTTTTTACAAAGAAGCGATAAAGAAAACATAATTTTTCCTACTAAAAAATTGGATTGAAAAAATGAATGTGCTGTCGGCTGTTTGCTGTAGCTGTGTATGTCTGTTTGACGTCGCGTTTGAAAATGGTCTGTAACCTGATTGACGTGCTAAATTTGTATTTTAAAATGTCTATTTATTTAGCAATGCTGAGGTATTCATATCTGTAATTTTGCATAAACTGTTCATATCTATTGACATTATCAACACAAGTATCGGAAATATTATTCAAGGATAAAGGGTCAAACGGGACAATTTTAATTTATCCTTGTTCAAAAGAACCTGTTAAAATGGTAAATATGACGCTATATGGCTAATACATTAAAAAAACAAAGATGCAGTCCTTGCATCAATCAATCATACGCATTCTGTCAAGATTTTGGACATACAGGTTATTAGAATTTAATGAAAACATAGAAAAACTTACCTGCCGTGAAAGTGTAAGATGTCGAATTCCACCGAAACCGTAATGCAATTTACAGGTGAGCACATCAATAAGAGATTTCAGGCGTACAGGTTCCTATACTGTGTTCAAAGGGTTACATCGTACATGTATATTAGATACATCTTTTCTTTGTTTTAGTAACCATTCGTATATGTCTTTATTGTAAATAATAAAACATACCTGAAATTTGTATTTAAAGTGTCAATTGTGACGAACATGTTTTCCTTTTAGAACTACATGTAACTTTATTCATGAATGGTTATGATATTTTTCTTGCGGTTGACCTACCAGGACAGATATAAGTAAATATTTGTTTACCCCTGGTTTCACGAAAAAAATAGGTATATTTTCACTTCATTCTGAGGCAGTTATGTTATTTTTTCAAGATTTAATGCAGGTATGAAATGTGTTTTATTTCACATTTTCACGGATTGTCACTTCGAAGTGAAATTTAGAAAATTCTTGTGTCAAGAGTTTACAAAAAAGGTTTTATGATGGCAACTGACCAAAAAACAAATTATAATTATTATCTGCGGTAAGGGGTCGTCCAGTAAGCTTTATTTTGTGTAGGGTTGTAATGCCTATGTTTCACCTTGAGTCAGAATTTCTTTTCAGACAAAACATAAGTAATTTTTCTTCCAATAACACCTGTTTTATTTCGCTGCAAACTGTTCGGTCAGTTTATTTAGTTTTCTCGTCTTTCATGTCATTTGTTTTTCTATTTAAATTGTCGACAGATATATTTCTTTAGTAAAAAAAAATCATAGCCAACCTCACCTCTAAAAGTTAAAGGGTCCTACCCAGATCTGAAACGGTCCTTCTCAAATAAATAATATCATGAGACAACCTAGACATTGGTAAGGACAAATGTTAATTGGATCATTTTTGTGGGGGTGTCTCTGTTCTTGTTTTAAGTCCATTATGTCCTATAATAGTACTTGGACCTTGGTTTTCAACTTATGTTAAACATTTGTGTTACTTTTAATGTATTATATTCTGAAATATAAAAGTAGCGGCTTCGATTTTTGGTTCTAATCTTATAAATATGCGACAGTGTATTACTTAGACTCAAATTAGAGTCCATGAAACACGTTGTGCCTGATGATGTTGAAATAATGATATATAAATTACTATTTTAATATAATCCGTACCTTTTGCTGGCTCGGCTCATTCCTGCACTCTTCATAACCATTTTATTTCCCAAATTAACAGTAAAAGCTGCCATTTTACAACACCATTAATTAATAATGTCATGTGTAATAAATCAGCTGTTGATATGATATGTCTGATTTAAAAAAAAAAAGGTTTTAATCTATTTTCTGAAGAATCATTCATTTATATATACATGTATTGTCTAATCACGGTGTATTTCGTTTCAATCATTACATCATATAGTGTTTTAATATGTTATGAATTTACCTATATATGTACTTTGTCAGTGACGTGTGTCAGGTCAATGATTTTCTTCGGATACTCCGGTTTCCTTCTCCAAAACTGACCAACACGATATAACTGAAATATTAATTGTTGAAAGCAACGTCAAACACCACATCCCTATGCTAACCCACATATATACAGTTCCTAGATAAAATAATTTAGTAAAGTTTAGGACGATCTCCCTCGGGTGTAAATACCCTTAGCCGACTCTGGCTACCATGTTCTGGCCTTTTGATTTACTTGCTACCATAGACTTTAAAATTATTTGGTTTTTCAATCTTTTGACTATGTCCCTATCTGACGAACGTTATCCCAGAAATGCGTCGTGTGTACTTAATTAGATATCTACGCACTTAAAAAAAAAACTAGCGGAGTTGACCTCGTAATATGGGTCCAACCTCCTTATTTTGTAAAAGTATGTCTTCATGGAAGTGTTTTACAAATGTCTGTTAGATGCCAACCTTCACATAAACATACAGGAGATATATATTTTTTTCAATATGAATTTGAGTCCATATTAATAGCTATCATATATTATAATATTAATAATCTCTTTGAAAGGTATTGGATCTTTGATTAATGATAGTTGCAAAGACTGTCTCTGTCAATTACAACTTCATTCAATTGTTCATAACATAGGATATAATCTAGGTCTATGAGGTGTTACATTGACTTGACACACAAAGAATAGCAGGTACTTCCATGAAGGCGTTATGAGAAGTAGGAATATGTTTCATGAGTGAAACGTAGCGAAAAAGAGGATAAACAGACGTTGAATCTCACACATGAGTGAATAGTATTCAAATCTGTTATTTTGATCGAATGAATAATTTGCCTGAAAATATACAATAGATAGTGGCAAAACTGTCGTAAACACATATAACAGAAAAAATATTCCGTTTATTATTAATTAACATTATTTTGAATTTACGAACTCTAAATTTGGCTTCATTGTTTAAAGTGACAGTTTTGAAATACAGAAATCATCTAATAACAAAATCTAACAATGACATCAAAGTATACAATATACAATTACCCTCTGTGTGGGGAAACGTCCAGATTTGTCAACCTGAGGGGAAAACAACCCCCGAGGGTTGACAAATCTGGATGTTTCCCTACACAGAGGGCCGTAATTGTTTTATTATGTATTTTTGCCAATGTTTTATAGGTTATCTCCCTTGTGAGGGAAAATTGGGTTGTTCGGCGGGGAACAATAGGGTTGTTTCCCGGAAGCGCAAATTTTTGCCAATGTTTTATATGTTATCTCCCTTGTGGGGGAAAATTGGGTTGTTCGACGGTGAACAATAGGGTTGTTTCCCGGCAGCGCACATTTTGGCAAAACATCTCAATTATATTTTTTTTATCACATGACTAATTTAATCCAATCAAAATCTATCATATAGATTAAAATATAATAAATACAATTGTGCCACTAGTGAAGCTGGAACAGCTTATCCGTCCGGAGCACCCGAGATCACCCCCATTTTTAGTGGGGTTCGTGTTACTCAATTTTTAGTTTTCTGTGTAATGTTTTGTATATGTTTAAGAAATAATTCATGGCAGCCGTAGATTTGTGCTCATTTAACCATGAGATGGGCATTTATATTCGATTATTTTTTCCCGAGCGCTTGCGAGGGATAAAATACGAATATAAATGCCCAACCCATGGTTAAATGTACACAAATCTACGGCTGCCATGAATTATTTCTTTTCTAATATGACAAATACGGTAATTTTTATGACCCTAGGACACCTTAGAATCCGCCACACAACGGCTGTTCCGTTTAGCCCCCTTCACATATGATGACGGAATCAGCGCAATTTGAGCACATATATTGAATCAAACTCCTATTGTGTGAGTAATAATATATTCAAATATTTATTTCAATTACTTTAATGACACAAAACAGATTTAATAAGTGCCCCCTCGTAATAAAATTTCACGTGAGAGGGGGCAGGAACATCCGTCGGGGAAAACCACAGATGAGTGCGTTTTCATCGCATATTTGTGTATACATGCATGTATAATGTGTAGTTGTTGTGTATGACCTCACGGAAACGGCCTTGTAGGCTTTTATTCATTACAGAAACCTTTTAAATTGTTTTTTATTTTTCCAATCAATAATTTGAGTGCGCAGGTGCTAAAGGTGGATATATACCGACATATACTGGTTGACGATATATAGGCCGTCATATAAGAATTGTCCTTTTCCTACTGGCCATTGTTTTGTTTGCCATTCGATTTAGGTTTTCTGATTACCCTTTTGGTATCTTCAAACTGACTAACTATTCAAAAATAAAATAGAGTTCTGTTTCTTTTTATATTCCACTCAACAGCAATGTGCGAATTATACATAAACTTTGTCGACAATCATTGTTTGCTTTTTGACCATTGAACTGAAACTTTTTACATCACAGATGGGAGACAATTTTATATGATAATATAATAAATGATAATGATGTCAACAATGAAAGTATTCAATTTATTTTCACTCTGATAACGTAAATATATTAATATGCCCAAACAATATAACATATATATATATCAATAACAATGAATCTTTTATTCCCCATCAATAAAAAATCTATAATAAACAAAATCCCTCATCACAAGGTACCTTATCAATCGAATCACCACTCAATACTCCTTTTTACACTACAACTCATACATGCACTACGCGTATTCGTGAAATATGCGTTCTATGAAATGATTGTAAACGACTCTTTTTTTTCATGTTAGTTTATTCGTGAAATATGCGTTCTATGATTGTGAACGACTCTTTTTTTTCATGTTAGTTTATTTGTGAAATATGCGTTCTATGATTGTGAACGACTCTTTTTTTCCATGTTAGTTTATTTGTGAAATATGCGTTCTATGATTGTGAACGACTCTTTTGTTCGATGTTAGTTTATTCGTGAAATATGCGTTCTATGATTGTGAACGACTCTCTTTCGATGATAGTTAAGTAACAAATATTGTACGTTGTACATAGATGTTCAGCAGAGAGTCACATTCCAATTTTCGTATTTGAAATAGACTCTCGCGATTGCTTACGAAATGACCATCGACGCCATGACGTTTTTTTTTTAAATTATTATCTCACTTTTCCCGAGTGACCAATAATAGGAACTCTTCAATGTCGACGGCTCTTCCATTGATTCTAATGATTGATACGCTCTGAGCAGATACAGGTAAAATGTTCACATTGGTAACTTAAGGGAAATAGTCGATTCGATTTCTTAGTTGCATTAAATTGCTCCTATATTTGCCAAATGTACTTATTTTAGTTCATTTTATTTAAAATGGATAATTTTCAAGTAAAGGACATAAAACGCTCAAATTTCACCAACAATAAAATTCCTGTTGTAAGTTCCAAAGCAAAATCTTGATCAGTGATCGTAATTCAGTAGACCAATAATAATTTCAGTACCTATTACATCTAATTAAAGTTTGAGCCAATCATAGTAGAATGCACAGTTGTCACCCACGGATAACATATCAGATAAAATGTATTTTAATATTATCTGTAAACAAAGTATTTAGTAGGCATAAAAATGTGTACCAACAGATCATTTGCACATTTCCGACTTTGATTTTAAAATTACATTTGCATACGTTTTACAAGAGTTATTTCCCTTTCAGACAGGCAAAATATCAATCGTAACTACTCGGCCATTCTCGCTACCCTGCAAATAACCTCGTATGCAGATAGGAGAAATTCTTCTTAAATTGTTTTCCGGAAGTTAATTATATATAAGCCGCACAAAAATATAGTCCGCGAAAATCCAATATGGAAGACTTACTAAGTAAAATCTTTAATCATGCAAAACTAATTAAAACTTTAACTTTTATCCATGAAAATAATTGAAATATAGAAAATTGTTTAAAATGTAACTTTATCAAACTTTCATGTAACTGACATGTGAAAAGTAGTACGATTTATACGCCTAATGCATACGAGGTTATTTGCAGGGTAGCGAGAATGGCCGAGTAGTTACGATTGGCAAAATATTTCCCTTTCATGCAATGTTCAATGAAAATAACATACAAATGTATATGTTTTCCCATAATCGGCACAAAATTTTAATGCTGTAAATTTTTTTATTTACTGTAAAATTATTCTCTGATTTTGTACAAGGTTCAAATATCTATAAATTATGACAACTCATTTTTTTTTTTATTTCCATTGCTTTTGCTATTAACACCATTCTGACCGTCGTAAGGGAAATAACTCGTATAAAAACGTATAATTTTAGAATCAAATCGGGAAGGTGCAAAATGTCTATTCATGTATTTGAATACAGTTGTTTCGAATCATTTCCATTCCGTTAAAATTTTGTTATTTTCGTCCGCCAGATCACGTGATTTCGCCGGAATATTCGACATTGAACTTCCGGTGTACCGTGTCAATGTACACAACCAAAACTCCAATCGATATGTGCTGTATCAACGTTCGATCCTCAACTTAAAAAAAACCTTGACATTTTCTGTAAAAGTAAGATATCAATTAAATTATTATTTTTTGTATCAAAGACTTCAATGCAGAGACAATTACCTCTTTAAAATTAAATTTGTTTTCTTTCTTTATTTGCGGCTTTCAGCATCATCAAAGCGGGAAAACGACCTGCCTGTATGTATATATTTCTGATATCAGACAGATAGTGGGGTACCGAACACCATTATTTATTCAGAGGTTTCCTTGGCGTCTCCATATTACAATTACTTTTAATCTACCACATCTACGACTATTACATGCTGACGTTGTCACAGTAATAGCGTAAACACCGGAAGTCGTCTGCCGAGCATTTCAGACGTCAAGACACGAAAAAGACGGAACGTGGTCGGAATTGACATGATTCGAAACAACGGTATTACAATTATATTTTATGAAGTTCTCATTAATTTTGTCGACAATAACTTTAGATTCATCGACAATAACTTTAGTTTCATCGACGATGACTTTCGTTTCATCTACCAAACCTTCAGTTTCATTGACCAAACCTTCAGTTTCATCAACTAAACCTTTAGTTTCGTCGAGTAAACCTTTTGTTTCTTCAACTAAACCTTCTGTCTTGTCAACCAAAACTTCAGTTTCATGGACAAGACGCAAAACCTGAGTTGCATCGGAAAACACTACGTTCTTGATCATATATGAGGGAACAGACAATGTTGTTACATTTGATGATAATGACGTCATCAGCGTTGACGTTGAGGTTAAACTACACTCTAGTAATCTAGAAGAAGCATCGCTTCCTTCGGAATCTTTTTTATCCAGTGGCTTCCAATTCGGATGCAAACAACCACTGACGAGATTAGACATTGTACCATTTGCTAATTGAGATGACAATTCTAATTCTTCAATAGAATGACACGTGATAGAAGACATGTGTGACATACCAGATATTGTTCGCTCTAGAGGCATTTTCTGTATAGATTTTGCGCTATTGGAAGCTCGGCTACGCCGTAGATAGTATTGTCTTATACGTTCTCGTTTTTCTTGCTTTGCTTTTGCTTCTTCTATTTCATTAAAGTATCGAATACGTTTTGTATGATTTGTAACAAATGCTACGGTTACCATGAATAACAATAGACCGGCAGTCATTAAAACTGGTCCCACTATTTTAAGCGTTTCTCTATTCTCCCACAACACAGAGCCATCACTAATACTTTTAACAGTAGCACCAAATATGAACACACATCCACAAAATAATAACAAGAAAGAAGGCCAATATAAACACTTGAATCGCTTCAATTTTCTGTCACGTTGTACCCGTTTTTTCTTTTCTTTCTTTTTCTTTCGCCTTTCGGCATAATCATCTTCTTTTTCACCAGCATATTTCTTCCTTTCCTCGTTGAATATTTCAACACGTCTTTTTATCGATCCCTGTTTACTCTTTGTTGATTCTCTTGATTTAAAAGAATTACCCTCTTTGCTTCTGTCCATAGTACTGTAAAATAAATACAAAGACTTGATTTAGCGGGTAATATAGTTGTTATCATTAATATGACTAATTCAGTTATCGTATTCGTTTGTACTGAGTTAATGGCATAGTAATCTGATTTTGAGGTCGACTGACAATAACATTTTAAGGTATCTAATTATTACTTTTGGGGGAAATCTACAGTAGAACTTCGCTGGCTCGAACTCGAAGGGACGGTCAAAATATGTTCGAGCTATCGAAAGTTCGAGCCACCATCATACTTTTTTTTTATTTGTGTGAGGCAATTCCTGCTTTAATTCTTTTTTTGTTGTTCTACTTTATGTTTGTTATCCGGAACGGCTCTTCACCCGGGGATTGCTTCGGACTATTGTATTCTGTGTTCGTCTTTTGTGATAATTTAATGTAGACGGTTATTTGCATGTTCAGTTCTTTTGCATAAAAATGTGATGCGATATGGCTGCTATATTTTCGAAATCGGAGTTGAAATAAATTTAGTCACCATGAATATGGTGAAACATCGTAATCGAGTTATATAAACACAGAGTTGTCATAATCCGAACAAGAAACATCAGATGTAGATCAAGCAAATTCATAATAAAAAATGCAGAACCTTACTAAAGATACCAGGAGAGAGAGAAATGGCCAGATTCGACCACAAAACTCGTCGTATATTCTATCATCTAAAATCGTGTAATATAGGAACTTGGCAATGAAAGCATGACGGCTTTATTTTTGTGACACGTGTCAATAGCTAAGAAAATAAAGAAACGTCAAAATGGTATTTCAAATTTATGGTAAAGATTTTGGATTTATATCATAGGTTTATAGGACTTTGGCGCTAATATATCACGTGGGTGTAGGCTTAATTTATGAAAAATTGACTGTCAGACATATCAGTTTTTCTTTAAACTTGCATAAATACTGGTATAAAGACTACATACGTCATTATGTGTATAAATGCACAAATTGTCATGCATCAGTAAAGGTGCTTTGTTATTTTCAATTAAAAAAGTACTTCTCATTATATGCGAGCTATGAATGGTTATTAGGATTCCAACTCTCTCCCTCTTGATAATTAATATCCAAAGACAATACAGATATAAAAAATAACCAATGAAAAACCTGAACAGATTCGATTTCACCCAAAAACACTACATGGTATCACAACATTGAATGACAACATAAACATGGACAGTACAATAGCAGGGTCAATGAATGCTCGTAGTTAACCGACTATTAGTTAAGAAGGTAGAATACATGTACATGTAAGTTGGTTACAGACCACTACTTTTAAGACAAAAAATTAATTACTGATACTTCTAACAGATTTAATACTGTATCAATAACTCATAAAATCTAATGAAATTAATGTTGTTCGTGGAGACCAGAATAAATAGGTAGCCAACTAGTTGTATTTAAATACTAGTATTGAATAAAAAAAAAAAATAGTAATATTGTAGTGAATAAAATATACAAGTACAAAAAGATTAAATGTCGGTTCGACATAAGGATTTTTTAAATTAATTTTTGGTGTTTTAACGCCACTTTCAGCAATATTTCAGCTATATCATGGCGATCAGTTTTAGTGGTGGAAGAAGCCGGAGTACCCGGAGATAACCACCCACCATGGGCAAGCAACTGATAAACTTTATCATTTGCGGCTGTGAGTCGAGTGCACCCTTTTTGTAATTTACAAAGCCGGGCGCGAATCCACACCGTATTGGTGATATGCTTGTATGAGTTGTTCGGTAATCCAACTACCTAAGTCATCGAGCCACCCGGGCCCTCACGACATAACTCATTGAGCCACCCGGGCCCTCACGACATAACGAACACGATATGTATTGTTTCCTACTTTTGGGACTGAAGTGTTACCCCGAGACAACCAAAATATTGACATTTCGAATTTCGAGAAAAAAAAATGATTCCAGCCAATTGAAATGCATTGGGATTTGTTCGGGACTTATTCGAGAAAGCCGAAATTTCAAGATAACTGAGTTTGACATACCGGTAACGATATTCAACGGTACTTATTTAACTACAGTACTAGTTGGGTCCTATTTTAGAAGGTGATGAATTACATGGAGAGGTTTTAGTTTAAGGATTAGTAATATGTCTCATGTTGATGTTAGCTGGGTGGTTCTTGTTGGACGTGGGCCCACACACAGAAGACTGACTATTTTTTTACATACTAGTATTTACAATTTCGTAATTACATTAGGGAACGACCATTTAACTTGAAAAGGGTGGGGGTATGGTTTTTTCCTAAAAAAAAAATTCTGATTCCCAATGTTGCTGACAAAAAGAATCTGATTTTGGTGGAGGAAAAAAAAATAATCTGATTCAGAGTTTTTGTCATATAACATAATGTTAAATTCTGGAAAAAAATTTCGCGCTTTGCGCGACAAAAAAAAAATATTCTAACTCTCGTGTTGTCCGAAAACAAATTTCTGAACCAAAAAAAACCATACCCCCCTCCCCCCCCCACCTGCAAGTTAAATGGTCGGTCCCTTAGTCTTCAATACATGAACGTTCGGAAGAGTGGTAAAAGACCAAATTGGTGGCCATCATTTTTGTTGTATTACACACCAGTCGTAGGTCGTTTACCTATTGAATTCAAAGGGCCCGGGTGGCTCAATGAGTTAGGTAGTTAGATTACCTAACAATTACCTATCACCAATACGGCGTGGGTTCGCGTCTGGCTTTGTAAATTACAAAAAGGGTGCACTCGAGTCGCATGCAGCCGCAAGTGATAAAGTTTACCATGCAGTTGCTTGTCTATGGTCGGTGGTTCTCTCCGGGTACTCCGGCTTCTTTCACCACTAAAACTGGTCGCCATGATATATAGCTGAAATATTGCTGAAAGTGGCGTTAAACACAATCAATCAACCTATTGAATTGAAACATAAAGGAATATAAGCACACCAGTCTAACATCATTGACCTACTGAATTTTAAATGGAGAAATATAGACACACGAGTCTAAAATCATCCACCTATTGAATTTTAAATGGAGAAACATCGAAGCACAAGTCCGAAATCGATTATCTATAAAATAACATAACAGAGATTCATCAGTCTGCGATCGATTACCTGGATTGTTCATTTTTGATTGCCCCTTCTGTATTCTCTAACGTTTACTTAACTAGTAAGTTCAAGAGTAGGTATATAGACTTATAAGTCACGGCCGTAGGCCGGGTCTGAATAAAGCGAGGCAAAAGGGGCTCTGCCAGTGGTATCCGTCATGTTAAAATTCTGGTGATAAGTCATGAATGGGGAAATTATGGAAAATAGACACCATTGTACGATCATTACCCTTAATTAGGAAATAATAAGGAAAATAAACTGATCGGTCTGAGATCATTGACCTACTACAGTAAATTCAAATTAATTTCCCTTAATTGTTTACTATATTTAGAACGAAAGAATATCGAATTATCACGGGAGTAGCTCCCATCTTAAATTGAGTAACATTTGGATTTCCATGATTAAATTGGAGGAAATTACAAACAACGAACAAGAACAATATATGTGAAATATTACCAAAATACAAAAACTCAATGATTCGTGCACACATTGTCATGACAACTGAATATAATTTACATGCTAGATTATAGATATGACACTCGAGCACATTTACATTTCATGCTGTCGTGGGGGTGGTCGTGATCGTGTGGTAGTTACATTTACAGTAACATGTAAAATCAGTGCCTATCGCCACTGAAGTTGTGAGTTCGAATCCTATTCATGGCGAGATACACTCGATACAACATTATGTGATCAAGTTTGGCAGTATCTTGCGGCAGGCCGGTGGTACTCCGGTTTCCTCCACCAATAAAACCGACCGCCATGATATAACTGAAATATAGTTGAAAGTGGCGTCAAACCCATAACCTATGATAGCGTGCTGGGAACACATATATACGATAGTCATGTAAATACGCTACCTATGTACATGTTCCAGATACAACAATCATGCAAACATTCAAAGACATTATGACCCTCAAATTTAATTTACGTCACATACGAACACGGTGAAATATTGGCACAACAAACATGTATCATTTACTTACGGACTGTCTGTAATATAGGTATGATAGTGAAATATAATATACTGTTGTTATCATATATCATACTGTGATTGTGAAATATAGAACAGTTAAACAAGTTTTTCATTACATTAATTTACGTCCAAGTGTAATGTTGGATAAACTCTCGTGTTCATTTTAAATATCCATAATTATCCTTTATTACTATTAGTATGCGTGATACCATGTTTACTTACTATTTAATGTCATACATAGAATGTCAACCTATAATCTACTCATCTATCAAACAAAACGAAATTGTGTGTGGACGCGGCCATTAAAAGAAAACAACAATTTACCAAAGAAAATACTTTCATTCATAATCTAATTAAAATTAGTTGGGTCTTTTTTTTTTATTATCATTATTTTTTTTATGCATAGGTTAACATCTAACAACATCCCGGATGTGGATTATGTCTTGTACTGCGGAACGAATGTGTGTTATACTGACAATATATTGACCTGTGTCGCAGATGGGACGATATATAGATGACACGCCAGTCTTAGTTATCTTCAATACTGACATTCTAATGGCTGATACAATTATGTAAAATGTACGCGCCAATCAAAGATTAGCTATATTACAAATCTTCATGTAACTTCATTATGCGTATTTGAACCAGTAGGTTTGAGTAATACGGATGCACGACAGTTTGAAATTCGTTACATACCTTCACATTCTGACATTCTATTGGCTGGTGACATTAAATTGGTTGAAAACGGACACAACAGTCTGTAAAATAATATTAATATATAGATGAACACCCTACCTGAAAATGAATGACTTGTAATAAGATTTTTAATAAAAGTAACATGATGGGCGTCACGAGTGGAGCAGGAACTTCCAAAGCACATTAGTTTACAACCGGTGTTTAATGTGCCTCTTGTTGCTCTATCTTTAGTTTCCTGTGTAGTGTTTTATCGACCATTGCTTGTCCATTCTGTTGTATATCCATCTTTGATTTACGGTGTCTGATTATCCAGGGACCGTCGTGGACTTGATCGTATGGTGGTTGGATTTACAACTACCTATGCAATCAGTGCATATTACCACTGATGTTGTGAGTTCGAATCTCGATCAGGGCGAGGTGTACAACATTTATTATGTGATAAAGTTTGTCAGTGACTTGCAACAGGTCTGTGGTTTTCTCCGGGCACTCAGGTTTCCTCCACCAATAAAACTGACCGCCACGATATAACTGAAATATAGTTGAAAGTGGCGTAAAATACCATCAAACAACCAACCAACCAAACAAACAATATCTCTTTGACATCTTCAAACTTTTCTTGCATTGTTATTTCATTGATATAGGAAAAGTCTAAAGATACCAAAGGAGTAATCAGAAGCTGTATATCGAAGGACAGACAATACAATGGCCAAAAGATACCAAAGGAGTAATCAGAAGCTGTATATGGAAGGACAGACAAATGCAATGGTCAAAAGATACCAAAGGAGTAATCAGAAGCTGTATATCGAAGGACAGACAATGCAACGGCCAAAAGGCTAAAGAACACTACACAGAGAACTAAAGAACACTACACAGAGAACTAAAGAACACTACAGAGAACTACAGAACACTACACAGAGAACTAAAGAACACTACAGAGAACAAAAGAACACTACAGAGAACTAAAGAACACTACACAGAGAACTAAAGAACACCACACAGAGAACTAAAGAACACTACAGAGAACTAAAGAACACTACAGAGAACTAAAGAACACTACACATAGAAATAAAGAACACTACAGAGAACTAAAGAACACTACACAGAGAACTAAAGAACACTACAGAGAACTAAAGAACACTACACAGCGAACTAAAGAACACTACACAGAGAACTAAAGATTGAGCAACACCAATCCCACAGTGAACTCGAGAGTGTCGATTGATTATCGTTTAACGCCTTGTAAGCACTTTATGTATTGTGTTGATTTATTTCAAGACATCTTATATAGGGAATAATCGATCCTTATGTTCCGTGTTATCATTTACGTGTTCTCATTTCCACCATGATCACCGTTTAGAAACGATGGTCATGTTGTTCTTATTCACAATGTGTTCCTATCCAGGAGCATGGTGCTGTTTCCGAGGTTTTTTTTTCTATTGTGCGGGCTTTTTTATGTAATCTATTTCTTTTTCTCCGGTACTCCAGGTTCTTCCACCACTAAAACTGATCGCCATGATATAGCTGAAATATTGCTGAAAGTGGCGTTAAACACCAAAAATCAATCAACCAATCAACCTTTTTCAAATGTAATATTTCACTAGTGTTGTTTTATATTTTAATGGTTCTTGCCGTTTCTAAGATATAAGGCGGTCAAGATGGGACCTGGACCCAAAATTTAGAATTTTTATTTTCAATTTCGATTCTGATTTTTTCTTTAAATTCTTGTATTTTTCAAACTGATTTGGCCTTGCGCTTATTGTTTCTGAGATGTAAGGGTTCAAAGAAACCCCAAAATATTATCTGAGATGATTACTAATAACAAAAATTTTTTTGATAGTGGCAATATTTGGCCACAGCTAGTTTTATTCATACAACAGATGACATATATTAATATATGCAAACAATTGCAATATAAAATAAATATATAGTTATTTAGATGTCTCTTGAAATATGTAATAGTTGAAATAGTGAGACGTAAGGGTTCAAAGAAACCCCAAAATATTATCCTTTATTGTAAATATTCTTTGTATGTATTTTTCCATTGATTTCTTTACGGTACTATCTGATGTTCTCTAGCAAATTTGTTGGAATACGGTAAAATGTTACGTAGAGCAATATGTGAAAGTAAACTATTTTTTTTTCTCAAAATCTAGATTGGATTAATCTTAAAATGTATATGAATGACTATGTGATACGAGCTCCTGTTAGCTGTGGAACCGTAATTCTTATGTTTTTGTGTGTGTGTGTCCATGATCACAACAAAGGCCATAAGAGCTACGTATGTATATGTATACGTTACCATCAGTTGTTACATACCTTTATAAATCGTTGTTTATGTAATTTGGCATCAATTGTCAAATGCCGATATCCTGAAAGAAAATAGAAAGTGGCGTTAAACACCATAACCCTAACCCCTGAAAGAAAATTTAAAAAAATTAACACGATCCTTTATTTCCTTTATATATGAACGTATACGTCTTCAGTTACCTGTGTTCGTAATTGCTTTCAGACATGTTCTCTTTGTACCTTCGTTGACCAGAGTTGTACTTCACACCGACTTCAGGTGCCGTCGAGATCGTGATCGTATGGTATAGTTGCTTTATAACTACCTATGCAATCAGTGCCTATCACCACTAACGTTGCGAGTTCGAACCCAGCACATGCGAGGTGCACTCGATACAACATTATGTGATGAAGTTTGTCAGTGACTTGCGGCAGGTCGGTGATTTTCTCCGGGTCCTCCGATTTCCTCTACCAATAAAACTGACCGCCACAATATAACTGAAATATTGTTGAAATTGGCGTTAAACACCATAAACCAACGTAACCACACCGACTTCACGACGGATGCCTCCTGTAGAACTGGTGAAACTCATCATTTTGAAGCAGTTGTGGTGTATCTTTTGCACCAGCGTATTCATAGCAGTTCAGCATAAAACTGCACAAACCGTTAGAAACCAGTGTATGTATCGTTTATCATAAGTCCAGTCATATCTTCAGCCAGCAACCACTGTATGTTTCGTTTAGCATAAGTTCGAACATACGTTTAGCAACCAGTGCATGTATCGTTTAGCATAAATTTGGATAAATCGTGAGCAATTTTTGTATATATCGCTTAGCACACGTTGGTGCATACTATTAGCTACCATTTTATACATCGTTTAGCTTAGCTTTGGACATACCTTTAACATCCAGTATGTTTACCGTTTAGCATAACTTTGACCAAACTTTTGTATGTTCCGTTTAGCATATGTTTAGCAGCCAGTGTATGTATCGTTCAGTATAACGTTGGACAAACCGTGAGCAATTTTTGTACATAAATCATTTAGCATATGTTGGGACAGTATTGGCCAACAGTGTATGCATCATTTAGCAGACGTTCGGACATATCTTTAGGATCCAGTGTATGTATTATTTAGCAGACGTTCGGACATATCTTTAGGATCCAGTGTATGTATTATTTAGCAGACGTTCGAACATATCTTTAGAAACCAGTGTATGTATTATTTAGCAGACGTTTCGGATATATCCTTAGGATCTAGTGTATGTATTATTTAACAGACGTTCGGACATATCTTTAGGATCCAGTGTATGTATTATTTAGCAGACGTTCGGACATACCTTAAGTACAAATTAAAGATCCGGGTATCGTGCAAAAGGTACATTTAAACATGCTTTATAATCCTTTAAGTTTAACCAATGTACATAAGTTCGAGTTGGAGGTGAATAATTTATATCAGATCTTTAATTAAACACATTGTCATGGATGTGTTGTGTTGTTCATGTTTTTTTTTTTTGCATCGTATCCAATGTCAGCTGAAACAACAACAAAAATATCATGAACACGTGCCAATTGAATTCTTCAGCAACATTAGGACTTGTAAGAAAAACGCAGATTGTACAAGTCTGAAAATATCAATAAGTAAATGAAAGATGCAAATAAAAAATGACAGTAGAAATAAAATAGTAAAACAACTGATTCCTATAATAACCTAAGAAAACACCCTTTGTTCTGGGAGAGTTAGTAATCCTTGTCCTATAAATGGAAACGCAGTGAAGATTGATAGTGTCTACTGATTGATGTTCTCGCGAATTCCAATTCTGATTTCTATGAATCATATTACAGACTAGTCCCACTATGAACACATATCTCCCATTGTACATTTGAACTAATATGATAAATCAACATAAGAGCAAGAGATTGGGTTATAGGTAAAGACAGAAGGCTTTGAAAACCATGAAACATTCGAATCCCAAAGAATTTATAGATTTTGAATGTTCATAACATATGCGTTATACAGACCTGGGGTGCGTTCAACATCGTAGCTGCTAGGTTAAGCTACGTAGAAAAATCCTATTGAACGAAAAGCTAGCC
Organism: Gigantidas platifrons; assembly: GCA_002080005.1. NCBI lineage: Eukaryota > Metazoa > Mollusca > Bivalvia > Mytilida > Modiolidae > Gigantidas > Gigantidas platifrons. The sequence goes on along the minus strand of MJUT01028081.1, from coordinate 30,523 downwards.
TAGCCGCTACGTAGCTCTAGCTAGCTTAAAAAAATTATGCTAGCTTTTGAATCCAAGATGGCGGCAAAAACTAAATTTAATCTTGTAAGGCAAAATAGTGGCATTGCAGGAAGTGGCAACGCTTTTAATACGGATGATAATATATTAAGGTAACTAGACAAATACGATTAGCTAAAATTATTCTATATGATTGGCGCCATATTTGCTAGCACTGCTACGTAGCTAATAGTTCAATAACGTCATGGCTATCTTACCTAGCAGCTAGGCTAGCTGCTACGATATTGAACGCAACCCTGGTTGTTTAATCAATAATTTAATTAAACTACACATTTCTCCATTTAATTAACACGAATGTTATCACGTTCATACCAACTAGTTTATCCTGTTAATATATTTTCAATTCTTTTTAAGTAAACAACAGCTTGTACGTATGACACGTGTAATATAATATTTTGAATTCTGTCCATAGTCCATAGTTTACCATAGATGTATATTATTCTCTATACCCTCTAATAAAATGTTTACAATTAAATTATTTAAACTGGTTTCTGTACGTGTACACGCTAAGTAGAATTCCAAGAATGCTCACCATCCAAAAAAATACCAACTAAACTCCATACTGAGTACTGATAATACCTCCTAAATAAACATACTGTGTACTGATAATACTCCACGATAAACATACTGTGTACTGATAATACCTCCTAAATAAACATACTGTGTACTGATAATACCTCCTAAATAAACATACTGTGTACTGATAATACCTCCTAAATAAACATACTGTGTACTAATAATACCTCCTAAATAAACATACTGTGTACTAATAATACCTCCTAAATAAACATACTGTGTACTAATAATACCTCCTAAATAAACATAATGTGTACTGATAATACCTCCTAAATAAACATACTGTGTACTGATAATAC
>MJUT01028081.1:2334-13854 GCA_002080005.1 Gigantidas platifrons | reverse complement strand
CCCCCCCGTGGAAGTAAGCATTCAAAGTTTTGAGGAATTCCCTCTTAAAATGTAGGATGAGTTACGTACGCATACCAAATCTTTGACGAAATGTGTGTCGTGTCAAACCGAATACTATAAAATTCGTAGTTACTGCTACTCTGATAAGCATGCAGCATAAAGGAGTAAGAACAAAGACTGGTTGGTTAAAAATCAGAATAATGTGTCCGAGTGGAGCGACATGTCTACCCGTGGACTGTTGTTTCAGTGAGCTAGCACTATGAAAATCCAATTAAGCGTATTGTTCTTGTACAAAGCGGACCTCATTATCATCTCATCGAATGTAACTTGTTCTCGCCATGATATGGCTAAGAAATGGTGTTAAACAACAATCAATCACTAAACCACTCACATCATAAATTGTGACCAGCTTGGTTTAAAACATTGGACAATACATTGGATTAGTAATACAAATGTACAAGTAAAGCAAAATATGAAAAACTTGAGAAAGTTTTTATATTACATCAAAATCGTGTTTTTATCTGTGCACGTGGATTCGTCGATTAAAAACAATTCTTTGAACCAACTTACCACAGAAAGATTGCAAATATTTTTTCTCTCAGTTTTTGTTATGAAAAGGTAACATTCCTGTGTGATTTGCCATTCTAATGTAGTTGTTTAATATCCTTGGTTTGTGATTGGACAATGCTGTAATTTTCATGGTATCAATTCCACGGTTGAAAATCATGAGATATTTTAGACGATTGCCGTTTACGCCATCTTGTCAACAATGTAGCAATACACATGATTACATTTGAATGGAGATAACTGAATTGTATTTGAATATTTCACGGCATCAATTATGATTTAATGGTGTAATTTTCACCAATTCCAGGTTGAAATAGCATGAAATATTTTTTAAATTTTAGCTAATTACCGCTTATGTCATCTTGTCAATAATATGGAAGTATACATATATGATATATGTATGTCTATCCTACATATGATTACATTAGAATGGAGCTAAGTGTATTGTATTTGAAATTTCATGACATCAATGGTCGATTTAATGGTCGCAAATATCCGTTTACTGGCTCCGCTAACGCGTCGCCAGTAAACTCAACTTGCGACCATCAAATCTCCAATTGATGCCGTGAAATTTTCAAATACAATACAGTTATCTCCTAATTGTTTGATTTGATTTATTGTGCTTAATGCCACTTTCAGCAATATTTCAGCTATATCATGGCGACCAGTTTTAGTGGTGGAAGAAGCCGGAGATAACCACCAACCATGGGCAAGCAACTGGTAAACTTTATCACTTGCGGATGCAAGTCGAGTTTACCCTTTTTTGTAATTCACAAAGCCGGGCGCGAACCCACGGCACATTGGTGATAGGCTACGTTGTGAGTTCGAATCCATCTCAGACGAGGTGTACTTGATTCAACATTATGTGATAAAGTGTGTCAGTGACTTGCAGCAGATCGGTAGTTTTCTCCCGATTCCTCCACTTCTAAAGCTGACCGCCACAATATAACTGAAATATTGCTTAAAGTGGCATTGAACACCATAACCCTAATCCTAGTACTGAAATGGTGATCTGTATTATATACTGATATATAAATGAAGTAGGCCATTAAACACATCTAGTCCTAATCCCCAAGAATGTTACATAATTATGTTGTTTGCTGGATGTTCATGTAAAGTTTTCATTACATGTCAAAGAAAAGTTTCAAGATACTAAAGGGGTAATCAGAAGTCGTAAATCGAAGAAGGAAAGACAACAAAATGGCCAAAAGAAAAAGTACACAAGGACAAAAAAAAAAAGATCTACAAAACATTACACAGAAAACTAAAGATCAAGCAACACAAACCCCACTAAAACAGGAGGTGAACTCAGGTGCTCCGGAAGGGTAGGAAGTTCCTGCTCAACATGTGTCAAACCTGCCTTAGTTTCCACCTCTATTAAGCCATAACTTGCATTATATGCTATTAAGTTCAATTTCACTTCACAGTGCATTTCATTTCAATTAAACCTGTACTTAGGACCATATCTTTTGTATGATTCTAATTAAATGCTCCCTTGGAAGGTAACATAAAACAGGTTGGACTGTATTACCATATCACATTTAACAAGGTAATATTTGAATGGCAATAATTCAGTTAGAGTAAGATGAAGAATAACAATAAAGGTATTATAAGAAAAGTTTGAAGATACTAAAGGGGTAATCAGAATCAGTAAATCAAAGAACAGACAACACAATGGCCAAAAGAACAAGAACAGACAATACAATGGCCAAAAGAAAAAGAACAGACAATACAATGGCCAAAAGAACAAGAACAGACAATACAATAGCCAAAAGAAAAAGGACAGACAATACAATGGCCAAAAGAAAAAGAACAGACAATACTATGGCCAAAAGAAAAAGAAGACAATACAATGGCCAAAAGAGAACGAACAGACAATACAATGGCCAAAAGAAAAAGAACAGACAATATAATGGCCAAAAGAACAAGAACAGACAATGCAATGGCCAAATGAACAAGAACAGACAATACCATGGCCAAAAGAATAAGAACAGACAATACAATGGCCAAAAGAAAAAGAACAGACAATACAATGGCCAAAAGAACAAGAACAGACAATACAATGGCCAAAAGAACAAGAACAGACAATACAATGGCCAAAAGAACAAGAACAGACAATACAATGGCCAAAAGAGAACGAACAGACAATAAAATGGCCAAAAGAAAAAGGACAGACAATACAATGGCCAAAAGAAAAAGAACAGACAATACAATGGCCAAAAGAAAACAAGCAGACAATACAATGGCCAAAAAAAAAAGAACAGACAATACAATGGCCAAAAGAAAAAGGACAGACAATACAATGGCCAAAAGAAAAAGAACAGACAATACAATGGCCAAAAGAAAACGAACAGACAATACAATGGCCAAAAGAAAAAGAACAGACAATACAATGGCCAAAAGAACAAGAACAGACAATACAATGGTCAAAAGAGAACAAACAGACAATACAATGGCCAAAAGAAAAAGAACAGACAATACAATGGCCAAAAGAAAACGAACAAACAATATAATGGCCAAAAGAAAAAGAACAGACAATACAATGGCCAAAAGAAAAAGGACAGACAATACAATGGCCAAAAGAAAAAGAACAGACAATGCAATGGCCAAAAGAAAAAGAACAGACAATACAATGGCCAAAAGAAAAAAAACAAACAATACAATGGCCAAAGAAAAAGAACAGACAATACAATGGTCAAAAGAAAAAGAACAGACAATACAATGGCCAAAAGAAAAAGAACAGACAATACAATGGCAAAAGAAAAAGAACAGACAATACAATGGCCAAAAGAACAAGAACAGACAATACAATGGTCAAAAGAAAAAGAACATACAACAACCTACAAAACATTACACAGAAAACTAAAGATTCAGCAACACGAACCCCACTAAAACCTGGGGGTGAACTCAGGTGCTCCGGAAGGGAGGCAGTTTCTGATCCAGATGTGGAACTTTTGATTTCTATTTTGGTTTCTGGGGGATTTACCCCCTTATTAACTTGTATGCATGTTAATACATGTTTTTTCTATTAAAAATAAGACAAACACATTGCATATATAATTAATATAATTTTCTGATATTAATTTAACAAAAATAAATAAGAAAATATTATATAGAATTTAGATAATTGAATGTTACAAAAGAAAAAACAATATTTATCAATTAAAGGCATATTGTCTACCAAAACCATAATTTTTTCATACCCAAAATTATTGTCGTAAATTGATTTGTTTAAGCTATCATTAACCAGTTATGCTGCAAAAGATACGATTTGTATCCCTTTTTTGTCAAAAAAGACCCAAAACTATCGTTATCGGAATTATTGTCCATGATGACAAGAAATCAATTTAACCCGACTCTATTCTAATGACCTTCTATGTGAACCCATCTTGAGCATGTGCACTGTTTAGAGACAATACACAATATGTGGAAGAGAATGTGTCAACACCTGGAAGAAAGCGGACCTTGTCGGATTCAGAGATAAAGAGGAATAGAAATGCAGTATCTTTCAAATGGGACAAATGCAGGATATATGTAGGGGATCAGTTGGACCGTTGGAACGAACTGAAGGAAGTGCTACGCGTCCAAACTCACGCTGAAGTGGCAAAGATTTTGCTTGATAGGTAAGCCGAGCATGTTGCCTTCTTTTATCAATCGTTTTTCATATTTTATGAATTTATGATGATGCCTATAATCATTTTCGGTAGATATTATTCAATACAATGTATATGTAATTTTGCACCAGGCATCAGCAAATCATTGTCAATGAGTAGCATAAAATGGCCATATTTGCGAGGTAAACAAACACGACATGCTGCAGCATCCGGGTTACTAGCATAAAAATAGATTTGGCCTCGCTCAGGTCAGTGCATAATTAATTAGCTTCCAGTAACGATGGTCAGCTTTTTTAAATCGAAAAAACAACGTTTCGTAGCGTATTCGCCAATAATTTGGTGTTTAATCTTCATTTTATGAAGGTCAGTATGGAAAACGACAATAATTTTGGGTATGAAAAAAGTACGGTTTTGGTAGACAATATGCCTTTAACATATTTTGAGCATAAAGATTTTTGATTTCGACCAACCATAAATATTCATACATTTTTCACAGGCGCCTGTGGAACGGAATTACCATCCCCCCTTTTTCTAACTTTCTGCTTATATAAATATTTATTTTCAATAAAATTTCTTGATTATATCATCTCTTTTACCTTAATTTAACTGGTCCGTGTCCATATTAATACAATCTTATGCTAACAGCAACTTACGTGTTTATGTTTCGACCCTAAGGAAAATAAATATGTAAACAGAAAGCTAAAAAAAAGGGAGAGGGGTAATTCCTAGCCACGAGCGCCTGTGACATGTTTCACTGTTTTCATAAACCAAAGCACTAAAAGGTGCTGTCATGCCAGTGATTCAACTATCCAGTAAAATAAAGAACTTCTTAAAAAATATATATTTCAATAATTGTAGTCAATTCCATACACATATATATATATATATGTAGAAAGCTACAATGCTAACCAGAAACCAAACTTTATGATAAAATTTAAATAATACAGGAATGATTTTTTCAGCTATTTAACTGATTTCAACTATTTTCCTCTGCATTTTTTGTCTGAAAGTTGCAGGACACTATCATTACTGGTCAAAAATGGACCTTTTGAAAGGCGATGTAGCTTCAGCTATTTTCATTTAACTAAAATCATCCCTGATAATAAATAAATCAGAGTAAAATATATCTGCACGATTGTGGGAAAACAATAACATCATACCTGTTAACCCTCCCGCATTTCGCGGGAAAGTCCTGCTTTTGAGCTCGGCCTCCCGCAAAGAATGTGCCTCCCGCGCGGGAGACTAAAAACTCCCGCTTTGAAATACTTCTCCCACATTATCTCCCGCGACCATAAATTTGATTAAAATCGAAAAGTTGGACGCCATTTTGGTTGTTTTTATCAGCTGGGTCATTAAAACATTTGCGTGAATCAGCCGATTGTTACTCGGAATTCTCTCGGTTTTTACTAGAAACGCCGATAATGTAAGTTGTTTACAATATCGAGTGGATAACTACACGAAAAAAACTTTAAAAAAAATACAGTTCAACTATGTCACAATCAAGGAGACGTTGGAATTCAGGACCTAGCACCCCTTCTTCAAAGAAAAAGAAACATTATTGCAAATTCTTGGAGGACTGGACAAAATTATACGATTCGGTGCAGCCTACTTCTTTAGGGAATGATATGGCATTTTGCAAACTTTGTTCTACAAATTTTAGTGTCAGCCATGGTGGTGTATATGATATTAAAAGACATGCTGATGGAGATTCACACAAAAAAAGCAGTTGCTTCAACAAGGAAATCAACCAATCTTAAAAATGCAGACCCAGAGAGAATTTTTTCTATGTTAAAAAACAATCCAGACAGATATGAGATCTGAGTTGAACAATGACACACTTTGTTCTTTATTATGTGCAAAGCAAAATCAAAACTTGTTGTGTTATGAGTACGAACCAAGTGACTCTGTTCTAAGATCAGTAAAAAAAGCTGTATTGTCCTACCAAAGTGATTTGAAGTAATGTTGCTCAGCAACAACAATAAAAGTTGTACAGTAAATTTTGTTTGCTTTAATCTAAAAAATTTAGTGTGAAAAAGTTCGTCGCGCAAAATCTCCCACATTAAATAGTTGGAATGTGGGAGATCTACCACATACACAAACTCTGAGGTTAACAGGTATGTAACATTTATAAAAGTGATTAAGGTCTACACGATAAAGAGATTAGAATTCAAAACTATGCTCAGGGTCGTCGTGGTCATGGTCGTATGGTAGTTGGATCTACAACTACCTATGGAATCAGTGCCTATCACCAATAACGTTGTGAGTTAGAACCCTGCTCATGGTGAGGCTTGCTCGATACAACATTATATGATAAAGTTTGTCAATGACCTGTGGCAAGTTGGTGGTTTTCTCTGGGCACTCCTGTTTACTCCACCAATAAAACTTACCGCCATGATATAACTGAAATATTGTTGAAACACCATAACTGAACAGAACCGAAACTATGTTTTTAATGTTTAATATATATTCTAAGAAGTAATTAGCTTAATGTAATTATATGAGTAACAGTTACTAAAGCAATGCATATCACTGCCCATATCAATACAAATATAATCCACGCTACATGTTTGAATGGTGATCTTAATGGGTTGACATTTCCTGACGACATGTCATTCATATTTTTCCTGGCATAGTAAACCAGTATTGCTGGAATCACATACTGAATTCCTACCCCTGCATACGATCCTGTAATCCCCACTAAAAATTCAACTTCGTCGGTTATCAAAGCGATAAAGACTGGTGGAAATATGGTTGCCAAGGGAAACACAATTTTGTCAACAGACCAACGGTATGGTCTTTCTTCCTTGTAAAACATTGCTTTTAGATTGTTTCTAAGGGTTACAGTTATAATAGGAAAGTTTGTACTCAGTGTGAATACCGGAAATAACACTAGAAAGAATTGAAAGAACTTGACGTTTGTCGCTGACTCTGATGTATTGCACTGGTCTGGTAGAAAATTTAACGTGTAAAGGTCCTCCAGGTTATTGAATGCATATATCCCTGTAAATGACAACAGTGCATAAAATCCTAAAATTAGAACAAAATCGCTACCTACTAACGCATACAATCCTTTCTTGTTTCTGATTGGTGTAACCATTGACGGCAGCGAGTGGTGACACATAAATGAGTATATGCATACACCAAATAAATTTGGAATCCCTGAGAATTTGGCAACCGCTGGATGACCTTGACCTTTCCCTTTGCTTAATCTGTTTACTGCGAACACAATCATCAGTATAAATGCTGAAATATAATAAAATGAAAAAAAAAATTATACAATTAATGACTTTTAATGAGGTGGATACAAGGATTTATTAACCCAAGAATATTATATTTACCGAGGCCCCATAGAACCGAGGTAAATATATTATTCTTGGTTTAACAAAAATACTGGTATCCACCGAATTGAAAGGCATTAATTGTTTTATTATATGACACATTTTATATGTTTCTTTCACCCTTAAAATAAGCGTTGATCACAACATTTTGTTTTGTCTACCTTGTTGGAATGTTATATTCACCTGGCGTGACGTCACACCAGGTGATTATAACATTCCAACAAGGTAAACAAAACCACGAGGTGATTATAATGTTTTATAAAGATCGTTACTAGGGACGTCAGCCAATCAGAAAAAAACATTATCTGAAGTCATATAATAAAACATATTATTATACCTCATATATCAATTACCATATATAGATTAATTTGATTTGATTTGATTTGATTTGATTTTTGGTGAGAGAACCACCGACCATGGGCAAGCAACTGGTCAACTTTATCACTTGCGGCTGCGAGTCGAGTGCACCCTTTTTTGTAATTTACAAAGCCGGGCGTGAACCCATGCCGTATTGTTGATAGGCTTGTATGAGTTGCTAAGATACAGCGACCTAACTCATTGAGCCACCCGGGCCCCAATTTGACTGGACAATTGGTAAAAATCAAAACACATGATCACACAGGACAAAAATCATATTCCATGAAATAAAAATAATATTCCACCCACTCGGAAGACTTGTGGATTTTCCCGCCAGAGTTAATGTTCTTTGACAGGAAAACGTCACAGGCACTCGGAACGCATCACTTGTTGTGGATGTGGTTTTTAAATGGCTTTAAAATAATGAATATTAAGGAGGCTCGCAATTGTTTCACCCTTTTTTAATTCCCTCAGTAATAGGCTAAGAATAACAAACTATTATTATACACTCACATACCAAAAATCAGGTCAACATCTCAAATCATAGTGAAATAAAGTGGTGACAACTAAATATTTGGGCAAATTTCAAAGTCTAAGGGCCATAACTTGGCCAAAAATCATTGGACCGGAACGAAATGTAAGCTTGTTCTGTAACTCATCATTATACACTCACATACCAAAAATCAAGTCAATATCTCCAAACATAGCGAAAAAAGGTAGTGACAACTGTTTTATTTCGGAATTATGGACATGGGTAAGACTATATGTCCTGGCCATTTAGTGGTGGGGATACAAAAATTCTACCACACTGCAGCTTGAGAAAGGATGTTGCTAAAGAGATGTTCCTCAAACAAACCATTTGCATATTTTACAGGAGTTATTTCCCTTTAATGCCGGCAAAAGGGTTCCCTTTCATGCAAACTTAATAAAAGAACCGCCTAGCGGGCGTGACATATCCCCCCACACTTGCATAATATTTAGTTTTATATATTTATAGAAAGCAACCTTGCAGTCTTAATGTATAACATACTTACAAGCCACATGCAAAAATTATTCAAATCTATCCATGTTTACTAAAGTTATCACGTAAACAAGACACAATTCTCAAAATTGGTGATTTTTCAACCAAAAACTAAGATTTCCCCCCAAAACCCTTGCTTCAAATATTTCCATGTTAGAACCCATCCAAGATAATGATAATTACAAGCCACATGCAAAAAACTATTCAAATCTATCCATGTTTACTCAAGTTATCGCGTAAACAAGAAAGTGTGACGGACGGACAGACAGACGGCCGCTATTACTATATCTCCTAACCTCTATCGCAGGGGGATAATAACAAGCTTAGTCAATCAGAAACAAAAATTGCCCATGGTAGTGACCATGTTTAAGATGAAACAAGAAATCATTGTAGAGTACCACACAATTTACATCATTTATATGCTACATGTACTAAAAATCATTTGGATTTGTAGTTTCTGAGAAGATCTAAACATTTCAGGCAAATCAAAAACAATAATTTTGTCAAGTTTTTTTCTGCAATAACTAAGTTAAGTGAGCAATTTTTATAGCAAAGAACCTTAGAAACATAATTTGTTCTTAGTAACAAAATTATTTGAAATTATACTTTCAGAGAAGACTTTCAGACAAAACAAGGATTGGCCATCTCAGCCATGTTTTTTTTTTTGCCAGATCGAGATGAAATAAGAAATATTTGTAAAGAACCTCTAAAACATCATTCCTTTAAAGTATGATTCCAATATTGGAACAGAATTTTCAGAGGATATGATAAAAACGTGAAACATTAATGTAGTCAGATGAAGGCCTGATGGAATATGGATAATGGTCCCAGAGTGAAGGCCATGATCGTATAAAAGAAATTAAGAACATGAAACCCATTCATGTATCAAATGTAATTTCCCTTTTCGAAACAAAAACTGCAGTGGTGAAACTCTTCTATAAAAAGTTCTTTAAAATATTAATAAGAGAATACTACGTTTTGCTGTGATGTCGTGCACAGTGACAGAATATATACGATTACTTTACCTATAGTTAATTATGTTTCCGATATCTGTGAATCAGTTCCTGTTTACATACATTTTTATCCTTTTTTGTTTAACTTAATACATTCGCAATTTGATTTGCAGATTTTCATCTTTAAATTATCCTCTTTATCGATTCCATTGATTGATTGATTGATTGGTGTTTAATGCCAACTTTAGCAGTATTTCAGCTATATTGTGGTGTGAGCAAATTTTATATCGATTCCAGACAAAAAACTGATTAAAAAAAGGTTAAAATAACTTCATTAATGCTTTTGTGTAATTTAAGTTATCCTTTCTTACTATTCATTTCCTATCATCCAAGGTAAAAAGGTAAAAATTTATTTATAGCATGATGTCAACATATTGATAAAGATGCTTCTTTAGAATTAATTACAGTCAAACCTGTATTAAGAGGTCACCTTTAGGACAAAGAACAAAGTGGCCTTATAAGACAGGTGACCTCTTGAAAGAGGTTCAATTCATATGAAATGTTCTATGACAGCTAATGGCTGCTTAATAGAGGTGGCAGAATGGGCAGGTTTGACTGTATATGAAGACAGCTAATGGCTGCTTAATAGAGGTGGCAGAATGGGAAGGTTTAACTGTATATGAAGACAGCTAATGGCTGCTTAAGAGAGGTGGCAGAATGGGAAGGTTTGACTGTATATGAAGACAGCTAATGGCTGCTTAATAGAGGTGGCAGAATGGACAGGTTTGACTGTATATGACGAATTGTGGATTGACTTAACCATGATACTGCATATGAAGAATTGTGGATTGACTTGACCATGATATTGTATATGAAGAATTGTGGATTGACTTGACGATGATACTGTATATGAAGAATTGTGGATTGACTTGACCATGATACTGTATATGAAGAATTGTGGATTGACTTGACCATGATACTGTATATGAAGAATTGTGGATTGACTTAACCATGATATCTTCAAAATTTGCAATTTTACAATTCCATGTACATGCAGTAATGATTTTACAATGACTTAATACATATATCATCTTTTTAAAAATGTTATGCTAAAATTTTCAAAAAGTGAGTGAGTGAGTGATAGCCAATTCAGCAATTTTTCGGCTATACAGTGGCAAGAACAACTTAATTTTTAATGAGATGATGATGATGTCTGCTTTGTACCAGACCAACATGCTTAGTTTGATTTTTATAGTGCTAGCTCACTGAAACAACAGTTCGTAGATAGACATGTCGCCCCACTCGGACACATTAGCATGATTCCGAGCCAACCAGTCTTAGCTCTTTTTCCTTAATGCTGTGTGCTTAGCAGAGAATCAACAAATTCAAATTTTATAGTCTTTGGTTTGACCCGATCAGGATTTGAACCTATAATCTACCGCACTCGAAGCGAGCACGCTAACCATTACACCACCCATACTGTTCATTTTCAAAGAACAAGTGTTCATAATTCTCTAACTATAAATCAAAGTAAAGATCAAGTGTTCATAATTCTCTAACAATAAATCAAAGTAAAGAACAAGTGTTCATAATTCTCTAACTATAAATCAAAGTAAAGAACAAGTGTTCATAATTCTCTAACTATAAATCAAAGTAAAGAACAAGTGTTC
>MJUT01028080.1:290841-325185 GCA_002080005.1 Gigantidas platifrons | reverse complement strand
GTATATGAATTTTATGAAAAATATTTTAAAAGTGCTGTTCTGCAAAGATTGTTTTACAAGAAGAATAGCAAATATTCATTTGAATAAACCTGTTGGATTAAATATATACTAAATGTGGTTTAAAATAATAATAAATCTGAAAATGCAGGTATAAACATTTACGATGTTGGAAGAGAGGGATTGGAAGTTCTTCTTTGTATTGAGTTGGGTATAAAGACGTTAGGGGTAGGTGCAGGAGATTATTTTGGGCACAAAAGCCTTAAATGTGCAGACCACGTGTTCGATGATCAGCAGTTTAATGAGAATAGTTATCTTACATCGTCATATTTATTAAAGCAGGAGGGCTGGTTTAAGTACACCAGTCAGCTGCCAGACATTCATGTGTCTACAGTGAAGACATATTTACTAAATAGTAAGGCACATGAATTTACTTCCACGTCATTCAGACATTACAAATTGTCCAGAGCATCAACATCTCAATGCAAATCACATACAGGTTATTCAAGAAACGCGTCGTGCAGATTAGATGATCTTCATTTATATTACTAGTACATTTTGTATATGTAATGTTTGTTTAAATGAACTGAAACAGAGTTATAACTTCTGTGCAATTAAGGCTTCTTGCATACCTTCCCAAAGTGGTGATGAGACCAAGATTAAACACCTACATGTAATTCTCGACAAACAAAACTGAAGAACCATATGGTGGATTTTGTTCATTGTACAGTTTGGTTAGTATATTATTGGAAGAAGCAATGACAATTTTAATTTTGCAAAATTATTATCAATTTGAAATACAAATGTATATTATAATATCAAAATTTGAGGGAATGTGCCGAACATGTCTTATACTATGATAATAATTCAGAGAGAAACACTTGAGCCCATGTTTACAATTGGGTTTTCTAGGATATAAACAGCAATTCTAATAAGCTAGTGTCAGATTTAAAAAACAAATGTGGAATGAATTACGAAGTCGAGAGAGGACCGGCTCATATCCAGACGGGCGCGGCAACGGCCGTTCAGTACAGCTGGTGCACTTCCTGGTAATTTAGCGTTTTGAGGCCACATTAGAACACGCGCTGTAATCAGACTCCTCCACCATCAGGGAATGCGAGTGCGACGACCCATAAAACGCCCACATCGCCATGCTCGATTTGACTGGTCACATAATCATTTGAGGTGGACTATTCACACATGGAGACGGGTCCACTGGTCTGATGAAAGTCGTTTTTTGTTACGCCCTACCGACGGTCGTGCAAGGGTTTGGCGCCAACGAAACACTTCATTTCAGGACAACCACATTTTGTGGGTGTATCTGTCTGGGGTTATTTTTCCTTTGACTGCAAGTTGGACTTGTGCGTTGGCTGACAGGCCAATGTTCATGGACGACAACGCTAGGCCACATGGAGCCCGAATTGTACAACATTTTTCACAGCAAGAGGCTGTTCAGACAACTCCATGGCCTGCGATGTCGCCAGACATGAACCCTATAGAGCATGTATGGAACTTTATTGGCCGAAAAATTAACAAACGCAATCCAAAATGTCAAAATATTGACGAATTAAGAACTGCTATCTTACAAGAGTAGCAACAGTTCCCCCAAGAACGGCTTAGGAGTCTTGTGCGAAGCATGACGAGGCGTGTACAGAACTTCACAATAAACGCGGTGGATATACTCGTTACTGATTTTTATGCCTTACACACACGCACAATAGAAGCATTTAAAAGTTCTTAAAATCTGAAGACTGCATTTGTTAAAANCCACATCGCCATGCTCGATTTGACTGGTCACATGATCATTTGAGGTGGACTATTCACACATGGAGACGGGTCCACTGGTCTGATGAAAGTCGTTTTTGTTACGCCCTACCGACGGTCGTGCAAGGGTTTGGCGCCAACGAAACACTTCATTTCAGGACAACCACATTTTGGACTTGTACGTTCTTGATGGTAATCCGACAGGCCAAAAATACCGTGACAATGTGCTCTCTCCACGCGTAGTCTCCCATTTCGACAATCATGCGTTGGCTGACAGGCCAATGTTCATGGACGACAACGCTAGGCCACATGGAGCCCGAATTGTACAACATTTTTCACAGCAAGAGGCTGTTCAGACAACTCCATGGCCTGCGATGTCGCCAGACATGAACCCTATAGAGCATGTATGGGACTTTATTGGCCGAAAAATTAACCAACGCAATCCAAAATGTCAAAATATTGACGAATTAAGAACTGCTATCTTACAAGAGTAGCAACAGTTCCCCCAAAGAACGGCTTAGGAGTCTTGTGCGAAGCATGACGAGGCGTGTACAGAACTTCACAATAAACGCGGTGGATATACTCGTTATTGATTTTTATGCCTTACACACACGCACAATAGAAGCATTTACAAGTTCTTAAAATCTGAAGACTGCATTTGTTAAAAACTTCCATCAAAGACAAACTGGTTTTACGTTTTTCCAGCGCCTGTTTTGAACCCCATTTTTGCCACGTCACAGTCACGTCTTTCAGGATGATAAATACTTCGTAGATTGGTAATTTTAGAGCCCTTGGTGTAGTCTTTTAAGACGTGTAAGAAAAATGGTGATATATATTTTATTGTTTTAACAGTATTGATGTAAAAAAAATATATCGATAAAAATATAGGGTGATGCTTAACTTTTGTCGGATTGTATATTTCAGGATCGGTCGTGGAGCACAGCAGTGGTAAAACTGATATTGAATTTGAAAATATGGATTTCCTTGAACTGACATCATCTCAGGAACATTTATTATTTGAAGCTGTTTGTAATGTTTCCTCAGATGTGCCGATTTTGCAAAGTGAACCAACTCGCACTGTTGTTAATACAACTAGACATGTGGAACACAAAACGTCGACCGTTTTAGCAAATAAAACGAACTTCCGTGCGCCAAACGATATCTATTTTCAAAATGTCAATGAACTCCATATTCATTACCATTAATGAGTTTAATTCATATTGAAAAATACAATTTAATTACTTTATACTTATATCTCTATCCCAAAACTACTATTAGGTAATAACGCAGTTATTTAATGTGTAGCCAGGCAATAGACCAGAAAAGTTTTCCTCGGTACTGGGAACAGCTCAAGTGTTTTATTGCCCTCTGCCGTTGGCTTCAGGCAATAAAACACTTGAGCTGTTCCCAATACCGAGGGGAAAATATTTTGGTCTATTGCCTGGCTGCACATTAAATAACTGTATACCATGGCATAACAAGTTCCCTGAGATAGTTTTCGCACTTTTAGATGCACTCACCAGATTTAAACATGTTGCCTCTGTCCTATGCAATGAAGCCTTTATTCTGTTTTCTTTGAATAACACATATGATTGGCTTAATACTTTATTGATATAGATCTCATCAATAAAGCTAGAACTGGTGGAAGAGACTTGCGACAAAAGTATAAAGAGAGATCCAAAGAAATAGAACTGATTCGACAGCAGTCCTTAAAACAGAAAAGAGCTGAAATTGCCAGGAAAAGAGAAAAAAGATGTTATAAATAAGGAAGCAGTTGTGAATGAGGTACAATACTTGGCACTACAGAGGAAAGAAAAGGACAATTCTAGTGAATCAATTTTTATTTCAAAAAGGTTAAACATTATTTCACGGAAAATGACATGAGGACCCCAAACTTTGGAAATTATTTCAGCTGTGCCCGGTTACTCAGAATGGATGAATGTTATTTATGATGACGATTTAGCAGTTTATGTTTATAAACTTGGCGAGGAATACAGGAACGGTGATTTAGAAATAGTACCAGACAGAGGTGAACCTTGTTGGCAGTTATTGTGTTGTTTTACAGTTTCAAGTTCTTGTTTGCATGGAGTTACATTTTATGTTAGTGTTTCTGGTTGACCACTATGGAATACAAGAGCCCAATACTTGCCAATTTGTAGCTTTCTTGGGTAGGGTTTTGTAAGGTTTTACTGATGATCAATCTATCACCTGTTTCACAATTGGTTAACTTTCCATCTACTCTTAGTCTCTCTCGGAATAACCCTTGAATGTCACAGCCCTCTAATGTTAGGGCATGATGGATATGTCCATCATCGGCGCTAAGTGGTACGTTTTTACCTTGATCCTTATGGTATCAGAGGGGAAGTTGAAGTGGTACCAACGTAAAACGTAGTCAACAAGTCCAAGGTCATATATTCAGCCTATGGGTACAGTATGTGTACCGTGAAATCACCGCAAGTCAGCTGCTCCGGTAGTCTTTACATGTCTATGGACCACCCGCCCAGTAAATAATTGTTTTATATGACTGTATTGTTATATCTTATGTGTCATTGTTATTTATGATATTGTAAAATAAATAAAAATTTAAAACTCGGAATAGTGTTTTTCTTTATTACCTATAGTGTGAAGCAGAATATGACCATTTTACAGACATTATCAAGTCAACATGTTTCATTCAAACACATTCAAATATTAAACACTAAAATTATTATTTTCAAATGTACAAATACAAAAACATTAATATTATACATAGGTGCCGATTTGACTAGGTGACTTTGAATGAAAAAACCTAGCAGAAGTTTAAAGTACCAATAATATAGACGTTCCCTGTGAAAAATTTTAATTATAAAAAATATTTTTCACATATCTTTCTTCTTCTTCTCTCGGTTTACAGTACAGAGATCTGGGGCACATTTTATCACAGGGGCTTGAATCGCTTTCATAGAGGTCACGCGGCCTATATACCCTATATACTAACAAGGGATGTAACGACCAACGTAGCCAAGCCACTACCAGTTCTGTTTCAGGCTTGAAAAAAATATTAAAAAATCACACATTCAAACAATCTTTGTTGTCATTCGCTAGCATATTGATTTATCTTTCCGACGAGACATAATTTTTCACAACTGCTTCACTCTAGAAGTCAGAGCACCCCTGCAAACTTGAAACTTTGCTCCAAAATAGGTCACCAACGTTTTGCTCGGACGACAGTCAACGGTAAAACTCCAAGAGTAAAGAGCACAATTGCGGACAATATCCGCATAAATCCTGACTGTCGTAAATACCTATGAACGCCTTCGACTCGACTATCACAGAACAGTTCACATAGTGCAGACGAAAAGCAGTAAGTCACGTTTTTCAGTCCGGTATAACTCTTTTCAAATGTTGGAAGCCATTCATCGGTTAAAAAGCTATCTTGTGCAGACAAAGCCTCTAATAAGTGTGATGGTGATGACGAGCAAGGGGAGGATTCTGAGTTACTCCAAGATTTGTATTCCATGCTACCAATTGTTTTGAGAAACCTCTAGGACGTTGGACAAAAGGACTCTTACAAAATTTATCAACTTAATCCATTCCGGCAATTTTCCTTTGGAAACATTTGTTATCTTCTTTTCCTGGACCTTGTAGACTGACATTCTTCCAAACTTCAATTTGAAGTTTAAAACACGGATAAGTGTTAAAACAAAAAACAAAACAAAAACAACAAAAACGCATCAATCAATGTTATTCAACCGTGTATTATATTGTGTTCGTTGTGTCCGATGCCCGCGTTCGTTTATCATTCGTTGATACTTGCCCGCGGTCCGTTGTGCCCAAAGGATATGTTGCGATAAGGTCCTAACTCGGCCCAATGAGAGGGTGTAAAATTATATTTTACAGAACCATATCTTTATTACTATTTCGAAAGGCCGATGTTATAAGTTTTTGAAACACGAAAAGTTTTTATATAATATTGATGTACTACTCAGAAATATGTTGGCTTTTTACACTACTACTGGTCAGCATTATCATTAGGCCTATGGTAAAATGTAATCAACTGACCCCTTTTAGCATAATTTTATACTATGCCTTGCACGCGGAACCAGCTTGACATTAATACAATACGTCATGTACTTAATGAGAAGGGTACATGCAAAATATCTATCTGGTTCCGCGTGCAAGGCATATTCAAAAATGAGAAAAAACCGCAAGTTTTAATGGGTTGCGATAAGATGCCAAGTTGGCCCAAAAGGAGACTGAATTTTTTTCTCCAGTAAACTGTGCGGCATTATTCTATTTCTAAAGCCTATTCATTTTAGTCTTCAGAATATATAATAATAATTTGGTACTCTGGCTTGTGATTGAGAAAAAAACTTGGTTTTTGATCCCCCTACTCTATGTGATTAGCATTGCGCCTATGGGGAAATGTCCATCAAAGGCATTGTTCTGACTAAATTTTCACTATGCCTTGCATTCGG
This sequence comes from Gigantidas platifrons, assembly GCA_002080005.1. Taxonomy (NCBI): domain Eukaryota; kingdom Metazoa; phylum Mollusca; class Bivalvia; order Mytilida; family Modiolidae; genus Gigantidas; species Gigantidas platifrons. The sequence continues at coordinate 318,967 of MJUT01028080.1, read as the reverse complement.
AACACGCTTAATAATTATATCATAAATCAATTATATCATAGGTAGTATTCATGCAAAAAATCTATATGGTTCCACGTACAAGGCATATTGAAAATTAGAAAAAATGGTATATTTTGTGGGTAAAATGCGTAATTGCTTTAATATAGAATTTGTACATTATGCATACCTATGTATGTATGTACATAATTTACGGAATAAAATTATGACTGCACCAGCTTACTCTTGTGATAAACTTATAATGGTTATACACAGAGTTATCTACTCTTGGAAATGTGCCAAAATGGCGGAAAAAGTGATGAATTACCCTTGTAGCAGATTTAATGGGTTTTTTTCCTACTCCACTGGTTTCTATACATAGCAACCTATACAACAACCTAATATTCCCCGAGAATAGCATGCAGTACATACATGTGAACCTTCCGGCGGGAGCATTGTTCTCCCCATTTTGAGGGTCCCTCCCGTCAACTTTCAAAATCTTCCGCCCGTGAAAAAAATCAAGTACAAAAATATTTTAACCTACATTTTGCGATCAATATTTCTGGAAATTCCCCAATTGTAACTCACGCGCTGAAGAAAAACGCCGAGAGATACGAATGGTAAAGGTGAATGTCATATTTAATGATATCCGGTTGTTAATCTGTAAAGTCAGATTGTTTGACACCTTTACAGGTAGATTGGGTCATGGTGATTAATTAAGGTGTTGATGATTATACAACAATTATCCACTGATTGACAGTTAATTGGGGATAAGGAAGTGTGTTTGTGGCACACGCTTAGATGATTAGAAGTGTGATAGCGGCAATTAAAAATAGTTATAGACCGTTGTGCAAACACTAGTCGGACAATGTGGCACACGCTTAGATGATTAGAAGTGTGATAGCGGCAATTAAAAATAGTTATAGACCGTTGTGCAAACACTAGTCGGACAACGTTTGATGCCGAGGAAAACTTTTTATTTCGATCAAACGTACAATGATTTCATCTTGGCTTGTTTGGGACCAAAGCCGATCAAAGTATTATTTAAGGACTAAGTTCCAGGATGGAATTGATAAACCACAAAAATGCCGAAACGCATGCTATCGCCCAACGCACCAGCAACAAAGAAGACCAAGTTCCAGAATGCTTGGAAGTCCGAATTCAAGTGGTGCAAGGCTAGCAGTAAAGGTCCAGACTTCGCCTATTGTACTACCTGCAAAACTGACTTCAAAGTTTGCTACGGTGGACGCAATGACCTGACCAAACACATGGAGACCAACACCCATAAGCAGAAACACAGCTCTGTTTCTTCAACACCAACAGTATCATCTATGTTCAGCAGTACTACCAGCGTCGACAAAGTTACTTATGCTGAGACTCTGTTTGCCAACTACGTCGCAGAACACAACTGTGCCTTCCTTGTTGCTGACCACTTTAGTGACCTAGTGAAAGCAATGTTCCCAGATTCTAAAATTGCTCAGAAGTTCTCCTACAAGAGGTCCAAGACCACTCACATAGTTACACAAGCCTTAGCTCCACACTACGCACTGAGAAGTTCACCGTGATGATCGACGAGTCCAACGACAAGATGGCAAGTTCTTTTTCTTTTCTTTTCATTGTTTCAAGTCTCCTGTTTTCAATTCCCTTTAGTCGCTCATGAAACTTTTCACGTATCATTATGCCTTCTTTTCTGCTTTCGTTTATTAAATTTTCTCTGGCCGTGTCCTCTAAACTGTCCAACCAGTCTGCAGTTTTATTGTGTGAATACAGTAGGTATGCTTCATTGCACAGAGCTGTAGCATTTGGACGGTATTTAAGTAAGAAATCAAGTTGACCAAAGAAAAATGCTGGAAGTTTATTATGTTTATATGCACTTTTACTTTCGTTGTATATGTCTTCGGACATTGACGAATACCGTCCACCTGGGAGATGATCTGCAGCTTGTCGTTTTAGTAAAGTTAACATAGATGAAAATAACATCTGAAATATTTGTATTGTTAACCCATCTGTTTCATTAGGTTTACATAGGTTTTGCATAACCAGATCATCATGGTTCATCAAAACGTCTGGGAATGGTGAAAATTTTCCCTGTAATACCTCTGAACTGTCATCTTTGGCACTATTTAAGAAATCACTGATAGCTTCGAGTTTATCATTCATATCAGAAATATGTGACTTGCTTTCAATATCTCTCCACAATGGCGCTGTAACAGTTTTTGATATAATACCAAGTGCTCTGCATCCGGCAAGCAGCAATTGAACAAAAATGTCATTGTAAACAGAAGAAAGTAATCGGTTAGTGCAACCATGAACATCGCTTAAGAAGTTTTTTATATTGTTGCGGTGGTAATAAGTAACCTGCCCTAACAGGAAAAAAATGTTAAAGCGATTGTGTTTATAACGTACAAATTGGACATCATTGTCTTGTTTGCTGTTTAAATATGTACAGAAAGATCTATATACACCACTTTTTTCATCCACCCCCTACCAAATGCTTTGCTTGCAGTTCTTATTAAACGTATAGTTCCACATTCACTGCTGACCCATTCTGTATCTGGTTCCTCATGATCAACAGGTTTAGGTTTCTCCTTCAAATATGAACTTTCAAACTTTTGCAGAGTTTCCGAACAAACGTTGGCAAAATTTACTAGAAGGTGTAAAGAGCAAAAAAAATTGTTCATGCGTGAACAAATGTTTTTTTCTTCATCTGATAATAGATTCCACCTTTCTTTTATTTGACTTAAGATTTCTCTTCTGTACTCTTCTAGCAATGTTTGAAATTTCTTCTCAGTAGTTGTTCGGTCAGACATTGTATTTTTTATAGAAGTTAAAAGTTTTAACCCCACACTGTTGTCATCTTTCTCTTTCTCTGAACATAAATCATTTATATCATGTAGGATTTCCTTTAAAGTATCTAACACCGTCTCTGAGCTTTTACAGTGCATTTCCCTTAAGCCTAATAGATAACTATTCTTGCTTTCATCGGTCACAGCAAATACGTCGTATGATTTTCCGTATTTTGATGTTTCATCAGAATACAACGTCAGATTTGTTTTCTGATAAATATCTTTCATTTGTTTTGATGCCTCAGCAATTCTCATGTCATTAATTCTCTTTACTGTTGTATATGATGGCAGTCTGTTAGGCTGCCGTTTACATAACAAACAAATTTGTTGTATAACTGGGCCTACATTAGCAGCCGAAACATTAAAATTTTGCAAATTCATAACACATTGTAAGGTATCAGTAGTGTAGCGGTTTGATGTATAATCAAAAAGCTCTATACTCTCATTGTCACTTATTATGTTTCTCAGGTAATCATTTTCTTCTACCAAATCTTTATTACTAGACTTCAAATTATTTATTGATTCAAAAGTTTCTAATTTACTGTTGTAATTTTCTATTTCTGTGTCTTTAACCTTCAAACTTTCTTGAAGTTGTCTTATAATTTGTTCCTTTTTATTCAGTTCATTCTCAAATTTTTTGGCTTTTGATTTTATATCTTGAATTCTAAAGTAACGACTGTCTTTTCTGCTTTATCAAGTTATAAGTTACACTCTTACTTCTTTCCTGCTGCTTTTTAATAATATTTCCAAAATTGTCTTTGGATGACAAACGTTTTTTGGTTTTAGATGATTTTAGTTTCCTTTGAAGAGCTTTCTTGTCTTTTTTTAGTTGTAAAAGTTTGTGCTGTTGCTTACTGACAGTTTTTTTTGCCTCAGTAAACCCTGTTGAAAGCTCAGAGATGAGACTTTTCTCTACTTTTGAAAGTATAGGACCTGTGGTCGATGTTGGTATATAAAATTGTTTTTCCAAATATATTTGTCGGCCTTTACCTCCTTTTGATTTATAGTCTCTTAATATTCGATTCAGTTTGATTGTTAAAGCTGGTATTGGAATGGAATTTAGAGGTATATTTGAAATTGCAGATAAGTAAGATGCAACTTCTTGCACTGGGAAAGTACTGGTTTTTTTTGGCAAAATTATACAGTTCATAAAGCAAACCATTCTGAAGACTATTCTTGTCTACAAACGGCAAATTACGTTTTGTAATGAGATCTGCTTCCTGTATTCCTGAGGTGTTCATAAACATGATTTTAAAATAATATTGTAGAAATGTTTTCAGTTTTAGTACAAAAATTAGTTCAAATTATCATGTCTCCTTTCAAAGCTTTCCATTTTCTTTTGCATCTTTGCAAATTTAGCAACTAATTGTTTTCTTGTATTACTCTTATACAACTTTAGTTTAGTATTTTCAATTCTATAATATTTCAAACGCACCTGTAATGCTTTGATTTCTTTACTTTTCTTCAGGCAGCACTGCTGGATTTTCTGAAAAATACAATGATAGTACTGTAAGCATTGAGCTTATAAATCCTCCATTTTTATTGAGTGAACATACAGAAAGCTAAGATGCTATGTCAAATTTTTGACCCACTCTACTCTAGTTACAGAATTTTGTCAGGAACATTACGAAAACTGCATCAAAATCACACAAAAAATAAATGCTCTAAACTAAAATTAATGAAAACACAAATTGTACCCCTTATTTCAGAAACTGGCGGCCGAGAACCCCCAAAGCAATCCCAACCTTTGTTCTGTACCTACAGACCTTGTGTTAAAATTTCATATGAAGTTGATGGGTGTACAAAGATGTAGTGAAGGGGATATGGGGTATGTAAAATTGAACATAGTTTGTGAACTTGACCTTGCTGATCGATATTGCAACCTTGTATGAGATTGTGGTGGGCACAAATAATATCAACTATAATAATCCTTCAATGCATTAAAAAATTGTGAACCTGACACAACTTACACCGACAGACGGACAGACCAAGTGATTCCCAAAGTACCACCCAAACTGTAATTGAACAGTATTGAACTAACATTTATATGTTAACTTTCAGCTGGACATCAACAAATAGTGTTTATCAAAGAGTAAAACTTTGATGTATTAATTGCTACTGCAGTAACAATTTGAAATGCTGCAAATTACTATAATTTTAAACAATTAACTTATGACACTAATGTAACTTGGTATACCTCATTACAGAAATGACTTTTCTTAGCAACTGGAATGACAGGCTGTTTAACTGCTTTGCTCCTTGGTGGCCTACGCACAGGTGGAATGTATGGGGTTCGGACAAAAACCAACCCGTCACTATTACTGTCTGAATGTTCTATTGGTTTTGCTAAAAAAAAAACAAACAAAAAATATTTGGTAACAAGCATTCTGAGAGTATTGCATATGCAATACATTGTCCCCTACCGACAGGAACAATCTATGTGCACGGTTAACAATTTTATGCAATGACATGGTCATGTCCATTGTGATTCCATGTGAAATTCAAAATCAATCAGTAACTTATGAATTTTCTATGTCCAAGGGCCATAACTCAAGCAAAAAATCATTGGACCAGAATGAAATTCAAACTCCACCCATAACTTCTTATGATTTAACAATATACCGAAAATCAAATCAATATCTTAAGGCATTTAAAAAAAATCCGGAAAACTGAAGTGTGACGGACAGACGGAGTGCAAAACTATAGTCCCCTTCGGAATTTCTTAGCTGTGTTTCATTTGTGAATTATAGCCTTGTATTAAAGTTGACGTCTATTTTTTTTATCTGCCAGTTTGTATGTACTTTTCCTTAAAAATTATTAGACGGAGTGCAAAACTATAGTCCCCTTCGGAATTTCTTAGCTGTGTTTCATTTGTGAATTATAGCCTTGTATTAAAGTTGACGTCTATTTTTTTTATCTGCCAGTTTGTATGTAATTTTCCTTAAAAATTATTAACTTCTTTTATCATTTACAAATCTCACCTGTCTGGCTAGGTGGCCTTTGAATATGTTTTTTCTTTGTCACCCTAGGCTTCAGGATTGACTGGGGAAAATCAGACTCCGACTCTTCAATAACAATTGCATTTTGACTGAAAAAGAACACAATAAATTAATGGTGTTTTATCATAACAACCATAGACATACGGTTACTCTATAATTAATCAACATTCTAGATAGTTATTTACTTACATATCGAATTCTTTGAAAAGGGGAAACAAGGGGCAGTGGTACCCGAGTCTCCAAGAAGTATGTCGGTCCACCGGACAAAACCAATAAAATTGCGGTCGGACTGGTAAAAATGTCTTTCTCCCCAGACTTGAAGTCCGGCATTTTTCTGAAACTTAGATAGTATCAAAGAAAGGTAGCTTGTCATATTTGCTTTAAAATATGATTCAGGCAATCAATTTGACCACAAAGCATAAATATGACTTTGAAATACATCTTGTTTACTCAAAATTGCCAATTACTTGTACTCTAACATTTGTGAAAAAAGGGGAGGAAAAACCATGCAGAACTGCAGAAGGAAAGTGGGGATACAGGGGAGGTAGGGAGGAGGGAAATGCTGCCCCTCCTCATTGAGAAGTTTCAACAGGAATGCCCCCCTTTTTGTGTTTACTGATCAATAAATTGTCTTTGGTTAAAACGATTTCTGTGATAATGTGGATGATATTTAGTTAACATCTAGTCAACGGAGAAATTGACGAATCATTATTCATGATAATAATTTTTGAAACGGCGAGGGACACCTTCTTGGGACCAAGTTGGGTCTCAACTTCCGCGTAATGGCAATGCAATGCATTATCATGCATTTTACTAATTTCTTGAAACAAAACTACAGCTTAGAAATACTAAACCTTAATTGTTGTAGTGCATGTAATAATGTGTATCTAAATATAAACACTGTCACCTCGCATACAGGCTATTTAAAAGGCTAAATCGAATTGCAAACACCACAAACATATAACAGGAAGCAATACAATTATCTCCCTTAGCGTACCATATTAATTGCAGACCAAAATTGTGCAAAGACAAATTACGGCCTTTTAAACCTTCAGAACGGAATAATTTGTTAATCATATTGTTGAATTTGAGTAAAACGAATTACAATCTATCTAAAAATTACAAATAATAGGATATTACTGTCAAAAATAGTGAATGACATGTTTTTTTGTACTTCCATAAAGGCTTTTGTCCATTACCTTTGACTCTATGATTGTAGAAAAGGGGTCGACAATTGCCTCAACATGTGTTTTTTTCTAAAAAGGGTCACTTAAACGTTTTCACAAAAGCAGAACACTGTCTAATAAGCCGTACTTTCAAGCACCTTTTGAAGAACGTGTTGGGAAAATGGTAAGAAATACAAAATCGAATTATCTCCCCTACACTGGTCGTTGCTACTGATGAGTCTTCCTTGGTCGTGCTCGTTTCATTGTGCAGAACATATTCTGGACAGGCTTACCGGACTGAGCAATCGAATGGTATAGAACAGGAAGTTGCAATTTCAATGTGAAGGGGAAGTTTATAATTGGAAGCATTCACAACACACTCTGATGATTTCAATCAACATGATGATCATCAAAGAGTAGGCTCGTGCCGCTTTCAATTGGCGATTCATTGTTAATATCAAATATTAATATAAAAATGTTGTATGAAATAAATTATCTTTCATATTGCTAGTCCTTTTTTAACGATTAAACCATCATATAATGGTCTTAGTGCAACTTTTAAGGTTTTTGCGATGTTTAGACGGACCCATAAACAAACGAAGGATCATACGGTGATTGTTAGGCGGTGACTATTGGCCAAATCTTCATTCTACATTCACGGGTTAAACATCATTGGCGTAAATGATGAATTCTGTTATTAATATGAATAAGTAGCTGAATATATCCAGAATAAAAAGTATGAGGTAATACATGTATATCCAGTGTATAATTAGAGAGTAGTGTAGCAGTGCATATTTACATGAAAGTTCCTTCAATGTGTTTGAATATGTAACATTCTACAAATTGTATTTGGAAATAAACAATGAATAGTTAATTGGAGTGAAAGATTAAATGTTCCCTCTTATAGTAGTAAAAGCACCATCATCATGACTACTTACGTATGGAGTATCATAATCACTTGGACTATCTAGATTTAACTCATTAAAAACTTCCTCAAATGGAACATTTTGAAGTTTTTTAAAAAATTTGAGGAATGTGTGGGCTGGGCTTTCTTCTCTGATTTGTGTAGGAATGTGATCGCATTGTGCTCTCCTTAAATTTAAAAGTTGACGTGTTGTCCTTAAATTTGTTCAATTACTTTGTTCGAGTTTTTTTTATATGCCAGTGGTTTTCTTCTTATAAGATATATTGCCAGGGCAATGAGAGAAACTGAAAGAAAACAAGCATTAAAAGGTAGGGATAGTGTTAGAAAATGTAAGTAATATCTGGTAACTTATGTACATTTTATGGCAAAACAATGGCGTGAAGTGAACATGTTGCCGGACCGAGACATTGTAAGATTTTTCAGTCCTCGTGATTTTAAAACCAAATTTCCTTCAACAAGATTAATATTTGATTGGACTGAATGCCTTGTGGTGAAGCCAAAATATCCTATAGCACAACAAGCCACGTCTTCAACATATAAGAACAGAAATACTACCAACTGTTAGTTGGTGCAACTCCTAATGAGTTAGTAAATTATGTTTCTCCAGCTTATGGTGGTTCTACAAGTGACAGACAAATATTTGAACGAAGTAACTTACTCACTAGATGTGATAAAGGAGACTCAATAATGACACACAAGGGATTCAATGTCCAAGATGTATTCGTAGCAATTAATATCCCATTTTTTCAGAAAAAATTAGGAAGACTGGCAAAACTGTTTTAAAAGATCGTGCAATTTCAAGTATAGGAGTCCATATAGAAATAATAATAGGACTGGCAAAAAGTATGACATATACAGTAAAGGACTACTGTTGTACTGTTTACTGAAAATACAAATGTATAACAGTTGTATAGAAGATATTTTCAGTCAACCCCACACATGAATTTACTGTTTAAATGTCTTCATAACATCAACTAGTTGTTTAATTGTTTCCATTGTTCTTCTGTTTGTTTCTGCATTGTATCTTTGTTCTTGGTTTTCTGTGTATTGTTTTAACAATTAACCATTTCTGATGTGGGAAAATACTAAGATCGTTTCGTTTCTGATTTTCTATTTTCAAGACTTTCACGACTGTCATCACTATCATTTTCAATTTTTCTTTTGTTACCAGCACTTGTGCTGCTTGCTGTTACAAGAGGTATGACAGTAGGATCTTTTTCCAAACATTTCATACAGCTCTTTCCCATATTCATAATTTATGTGTCCCAGCACCACTCTTTTTATTATTACCTTTAATTGCTTTATAAGCTCGGAGTAAGGTTTTTCTATCTCCCATTGACTTGCAGCCGTTTAATAAAATGGAAGATATCATTTAAATGTTTTCCCAGATAAATTAAAAGAGGCAAAAGTCGTAACTCTACACACACACACACACACACAAAACAACGTTTTAGATAAGGGAAATTATAAACCTGTTAGTATCCTACCAATGGTATCCAAAATGTTTCAAACAGCCATAGAATCCCAACTGGTAGATTTTTTTAATCACATTTACATATTTTTCTTTCGGCATTTCGAAAAGGCTATGGCTGCAAACGACACAAAAGTAATTGAAGATTGGTAAAAGGCACTTGACGAAAATAAATATGTAGCTCAAATTCTCATGGACTTATCTAAAGCATTTGACTATCTTCCCCATGACCTTCTTTTAAAATTAAAATCTTATGGATTATCTATCTCAGCTTTAAATTTAATAGAAAGTTATTTAAAAAAACAAAACAATGTGTATTGACAATTCTCTAGAAACTGGCACATGATAAAAGGGGTACCCCGGGGATTAAATATTAGGACCTATACGTTTTAATATATTGATAAAGACATCTTCCATTTTATTAAAACCAGTGAATTATATAAATTTGCAGAAGATAACACCGGGGTCAGAGCTTATCTATGTTCCTAATGCACCGACTTATGATTTTTAACCCGTGAATGATATCTACTTTTGTATCTTGTGTGCATGTTGAACTGCATAAATTAACGTATATTTTATTGATTATGTTTGCATGTGTTGTTTTGTTATATGTAGGCTATGTATCGACTTTAAATAAAACTTTGAATTAAAACAAAGAATGAAGATTTGGCCAATAGCCACCGTGTAATCCTTCGTTTGTTTGAGGTATTTATAGCTTTCGAAAGGGCCGATAAGACCGTGGTCTTACAGAAATGCGCGCGCACCTTATATTATCTCCTCAAGAAGATAACAATGTCACTTCCGGAATTCGAATTTTGAACTTAAAGAGCGTAAAAGCGATTTGAATAATTATTATTTGTATATTGTTGATCAAGGGTAAGCTTTTCCAGATGATGTTAAGTATTCGATCTCTAGAATTATCCTTAAGACCATAAATCACTCTACCAACCCTAATACCTCATGGTCTTATCTCTTTGGAAATATCAGTAATACCATGAATCACTCTACCCACCCCTAATACCTCGTAGTCTTATCTCTTGATAATGTTCCTTAAGGTCATGAATCACTATTAGCCCCTAATACCTCATGGTCTTATCTCGCTGAAATTTTCCTTAAGACCATGAACCACTCTACCCACCCTGGTACCTTATGGTCTTATCTCTCTATAATTATCCTTAAGACCATGAACCACGCTACCCACCCCTGATATCTTATCTCTCTATTTATCTGTCTATAATTATCCTTAAGACCATGAATCACTCTAAAACTCCATAATACCTCATGGTCTAAGCTCTCTAGAATTATCCATGAGTCCATGAATCAATCCTCGTATTTATCTTGTTACAATGAATTTTATAATACATGTAATGTTATTTTTATTTTTTAGATAATTTCAGGCCACCAGAAATATGCCAGAGCAAATACAAAAGAGTTTCTGTAATAGTTGTACAAATGTTGTAACTTACATCTATTTCCTGAAATACACATAAAACTTGTTAACATGGTTAATCATTAATGCCGATTAATGTTTTCTTCTAAGTACACTTTTCAACATGAATTATCTGCATGCTGAATTTTGAAATTACCTTATTTCCTCAGTCATATGGTCAAATATTTTATTTGAAAAAAAAAAATGTTTTTCGCTTTCTTATTACCATGCATTACATGGTCAGGGTTAACCTAGCAAAATGTCGCTATAGTATTGCTCGTTTATATTTTTTATCTTTGCCTGAGAAATTTTGTGTCACTAACATACAAGTATATTTAAATGTATTCACGTAAGAGGGTGTCTGTGGAAGACCCAGGCAGTGGGTGACACATACCAAATTTTGCTTTGAAAACAATTTCATCCATTTGAGATCACCCAAACTCGTGTTTTCTAAAAAATTGAATGTCGGTTTGTAATTTACTGCAATGGTTATAGTGTAATACATTACGTAGAAAGCACTAAAAACTTTGAAATAAAGGGAGATAACTCTTTGATCTGTACATAATTTAGTTGTTTTGTTAGGGAACTTTGAAATCATATTCTGAGTCATCCACGTTCGATACAGAAAAATCCCTATTCTTTCTGACTTACATATGAATTCAACATTACATTGGAACAAAAGAATTAGTGGGATAAAATTTACGATGTGCCGCCCATATAGGATCTGCTTGACTTCTACATGGACAGCCTCTTAAAATATTTGTGTTACAGGTCTTGAAGTTCAATGAAACTTACCCAGAAGCACATATAATATGCATCGCTGTAGTAGATAACTATTACAGATCAGCAGGTAAGAATTATTTTGATATAGCAATGGCATATGAAGCCAGTTATTGAGATTTTGAATAACAATTCTTTCTTTACAATAGAGTTAAATGGTTGGATTTTTTTTTTATCAAGATGCCATGACGTATCATTGAAAATGTCTTGTATGGTCTGAGCCGTACCAACCTTGCGACTTCGTACGCCCCTGTGTAACTTAACTTTTTTTTAATATTCAAACTTAAGATATCAACTGAAAAAAAGTTATAATTTTTATTTTTACTCATTGATATTATAAAATATTTCTCTGCTATTTGACCCCAAAAAGGTTGGTCATACTCATTGAAAATAGAACAGTCTTTAACACCTATTCATAATAGTGTTTTTGTTTACCAGCATTTTATTTTATCATACATTTGATTAGGTAACCAGCAAATGAAAGTCCAATTTGCGGAAGCTGATGTGGTAAAAAGCAAGTACCGGGAGATAATTGAAGGACAGTCTGCCATCAACGAAAATGGTGATGTATATTAAAGGCAGATCAAGTTGTTTTTACAAATTTACAATTTTACATGAATATATAAAATTGGCTTTAATAGTCATGATAGATAAATGTGACAACAGCCGTGACATTTCAAGGTTGATGGAGGCCATAGGTCATGTTTGTGGAAAATAGATGCGAAAATAAACGTGTCAATAATCATAAATATTCATTGAAACCTAATTGCTATGGAAACTAAGCATATATTTCAAACTTTTATGTTAAGTAAAAATAAAACAATAAGGTGCCTACTAAATTTATATTTTTGAAAGACATAGCAAAAGATATTTGTTCCCATTTGGTCTAGTAGTTTGGAAAAATGTAAGATGTGAATTTCAAATCAAGCAGTTGACAACTTACAATTAGTGATTCTTTATTGACAATATTCCAATGGATATATTTCATGAGTGTGATGAATGATTAAGTGAACAATAGCCAAACAATTTATAACACACAACAATAATTAAGAAATATATTTATATTTTTTCAAGTACTTTTGCTTCTGAAGATATCTTAGATATTTATACAAATCATCTGCTAATTCTGTTAACAGGGTTTTAACTGCTTTCCACCTCTCACTATGCATGAATGGAAGTTCCAATAAAGTGTCAATGTTAGTGGCATGTTCCAGTAATTGTGATGATTCAACAGGTTGAACTTTCTGTTTTCTCAATTTTGGATTATTCAAACAAAAAAAACATGTTCAATGCCTGAAGAACTGTACAGATTCTATCATCCATTGTTTCAACAAACGGGTCAATGTATCATAATGTATTGCTTATTACTGTTACAAAAAAAAATCCAATTGTATTTACAGTATTAGGTGAAAATCCAAGTTCAATTTCCTCTAACCAGTCTGTCGTTTATTGCTTGGCCTTTGTGGTGGTGTCATTCTCTCACGATTTTCCAAAAGAACTGCAAAAGCTGATTTTTTGCTTGTTCATTGTCTCTTCTAAAGTGAAAGCTTCAAGGTTTTTCTCATAAATTCCAATTTGAAAGTATCTTCCAAATAGCTCAACAATCTCTGAACCCTTCACGGAAGGAAACACGCTGTCCATTTCTGTTGATTTGGATTTTCCAACAGACTTCAACAGTACTTCAGGTCAAAATTAACGAAAGGGTTGTTGTTTTCTCCAACCTCTTTTATGTCCGTAAAATCACCCACGAATATACTCTTACATAACTCTGCAACTGTCAATGTTCTCAACAGGCAGGATATTCCACGGAACTGTTTGTTTGGAACGTAACTGTACATTAAAACTGACGAGGAGAGTGTTTTCACTCGTAGCCATGCTGAATTTTTACTTTCGTTTTCGATTGATCAGTCATTCAAACGTTTGTCAAAACTCGTCGCGTGCCGCTCGCAAACTTAAATTTGTCGGTAAATTTGATTTTTTTCTTCTTCAAAAATACGGCGTGGCGGCGATTTTTATTTCTGTACGGCAATAGATACGTCCCATCGACCGAAATTTTGAGGGGGCGGCGTTGTCTGAGAACCAGAACTTTTATTTCATTTGGCCTTAGTTTAACAGCTTTATGTACACAATAAACTATTTTTGATTTACATTTAGGAAATTAAATTTTGTTTCTGTATTATAGGAAAGTACTCATAAATGCTGTTCCTTCTATCTTTGTTGACACACTGTCGTTTTAGTTTAGTAGTTGGTGAGTATCCATCTTTGGTGATGGGAAGCTGATCAGTTCATCTACACATGTTCTTAACTTGGTTTCCTACTCTATTTTATTCAAGCCGCACTTCTGGGTCCTTGCTTCTGACTGTTTTTTTTAGACATAATGCTTCTGCAAACTGCTCATCTAACAGAAAGTATCTGTTTATTTCATCCAGTCAATCTGCCATCTCTTATTCCCGACCAATGGTGTAGTGTTGTTGCTCCAAATCCGAGCTGCTAGCTTGCCACTCCTGTTGTTGAAGTAATAGCAACACTTTTTTCTTTCTTCAGAGCAAGAACAATTTGTCCGGAATGAAAATAATTATTTTGTTATTTGTATTTCAGTCACTGATATGAATTTAATACAAAACTGTGCTTCCATAGCAATTTACAAATTAGTTAACATATTTTCTTATTTATTCTAAAAATAAATAGTTCAATTTGGTTTGGTTTTGCAGGCCAAGCTATCAGTCATAACCCATAAGGTCAAAAGATCATACTATAACATGACACATGTAAATAATTAAAATGTAACTTCATATACTACTAAATTGGACCTTGTCAACTCCTCCTAAACCACTCTGGATTTTGATGAAACTTTAAAGCACCATGTGTACATGTGCATGAAGTAATACAAATTGCAATTCCAATATTTCAAAGTATTATTTTGAAAATCATTTTAAATATTTTTTTTAGTTTTATTTTACATGCTTGCAATCAGCTATCGTGTATGTGATCATGGTGGCCAGGAAAAAACTGGAAGATATACATCAAATGTGTACTTTGCAGTTTAATAATATTTTAACTGTGCCAACAAAGGAAGTTCTGAAATATTTCACATCACAAGTTTCCTGCGATATAAAAGAAAATCCAAATATACAGCTTTCAAACTAGTAGAAAAAGAGATACCAGTTGAGAAAAGTATCAGTCTAAATATTCCTCAACATTGTTCAATGAATACTACATGCAACAGTAGCAACATACAAATAGTTGTGCAAACATAATTTTGCATCAATGGAAACAGTGTACAACACTGCATGTTATTTAAAGAGAATGGAAACTGTACCGTGAAAATTTTAAATCGTTACATACATTTCATGTTTCCTATCAAATACAACCAGAACATTATTGATGGTATTATATATGTACTCGAGATATTCAGAATTTGTAAAGGAGTGAAACAAAATGTAGAAAATCCACAGGAAAAAAGTGCAAACCATGACAAATGGACTAGTTTAATAAGCAAAACAATGAATGAAACAAGGGAAAGATCGAAAGTGCGCAATAGCATTATTTCTATGAATTCCCAGTTGGACATTTGTTTTGCGTGCTCCTCCCAAGTAAGACTGAGACGTAAAAGGAAACTTGACAATACACTTTCAGATAGAAATAGACAAATATACTTTTTATGCACATTTTGTGTGAAGATTTATGGCAGAGTAAATATATGATATCTAATATATTCCAAAGAGACCATAAAATATGCATTCTGCAGGACACAAAATGTCTACTGAAGAAAATACGTAATAACATTGAATCAAGTAAATCTGAAAACAAATCAAAACCAAGCCGGTATATAATATAAAGTTATATCCCAATAGTATGGAATCATTGGGAAGAAGCATACAAATTAAATATTAAGGAAGGTTTTCCAATTCATCTGAAACTCACAGAGGAACATACATTTTTGTATATTGTTAACATCAGTTTCCAAAATGAGATATGACTGTATTCACTGCTTTATCTAATGAAACTTGATAACCCTGCCTAGATAACTCTTCTAAACGATATCGATAAGATGTTAGCCGAAGGTGAGGACACAATCGTAAGATCCATTATCAGAGACAAAGGAAGAGCGCCATGTTTAATTTTATATACTGATGCCCAGATGGACGATATAAAGCACATGTGCTGTTCAGGACATCCATAATAGTTGACAAGACTTTCAACTTGTGGGATATGCATGTAACCGTGTCATGTTACAAGCAAATGGCCGTTGTCATGGAGAAAACTAAGGAACCGCCGATATATTTGGAACCCATCCACGATAACAGTGACTTCGAGAGCTTCAGCAACTTCTTTAACCACCTACGAATAAAACTAATGCATGCAGCTACCGAAGAACTTGTATTTGGAACCGACGAGGAAGCCGCATTAGTAAATTCCATTAAGACTGCATTCCCGGAATCTGGACATGTATTATGTATCCGCCACCTAAAAAGCAACATTAAACAGAAAATGATCGACGACGGAATCGAGAAGGACAGGGAATTATATATATATTTTAGACAGAATTTTTGATGACAACGGACTTGTCCACGCCGATGAGGAAATCTATTTCGGTGTTCTTTGCGAACAGATCGAGGAAAAAGCTATGGAACTTTCGCCTACATTCCACCATTACTTTGCATCGCGTGTTCAGCTTACCGTGAAGGAGTTATGGCCAGGACCCACGCCACCGTGCTATTTCGACAAAAACTGGACAAACAACTGTGAATCACTCAACCAAGTATTAAAGGCACCAATTAACTGGGAATCAAAACCGTTGTTGGACTTAGTAACAACCCTTAAGGAGATCGTAGATGCACAGTTCAAGGACTTGTTGCGATCGTAAGTATCTAGAGGACAATACCGTGTTGCCGAGTCGCATAAGCAATATGAAGTGACCGCAACCGCATGGCTCAACAAAACTCCACAGGAAAGAGAGACTTTTCAAGAGGTTCAAGGGTTACATTCCGATGGACAAGCGCGTGATCAGTTCAACCGATGACATGATGAATGTTATCAAGCCACGGACATATGGCAAGAATATAGGACAACGGAAAAGGAAAATCAATGAGCGGATGACAACTTTCAGAAAGGACTAATTGTGTATTAGCTTAGCATGCCGGATAACGATAGCAATGGTTTCCGTTGTATAGACTGCTTACTTGCATCTTCTTACTAGGACTAGGTCATGATTTGATTTTAACAATTTTAAAGGGAAGGGGGTGACACGCTTTGGGAATTGGAAAAAAAAAGAGGTGAATTTTTTAGAGGATTTGGCAAAATTTTGAAGTTGGGAAATGGGAAATGCAAAAAATGTGGTAAAGTATAAATTGGGGATTGGGGAAAAAAAGAGCCTAAAATTTTAGGGATGGGGGTTCAGCATTTTTAGGGGTTGGGAAAATTGTACCCCTGTGTCACCCCTCCCCCTCAGTTTGCACTGTGTTTATGTGGAAATGTTGTCTTGTGCCATTATTATGTTTGAATTTGTAATGATTGACTTTTAATGTTTTTTTGGTTAAATTTTTAGGAAAATGGGAAAATGTGGAGATTTGGAAATGGGAAATGTAAAAAATGTGGTAAAATATAAATTTGGCATTGGGGAAAAAGAGCCTAAAATTTTAGGGAATCGGGAAAAAAATATAATATTTTAGGGAATTGCAAAAATCGTGCAAGGGTCCATGTATCACGAAATTTGTCATGTGTGACTTTTGTTGTAGGATATCGAGGTAGTTTTAAAATTTTATTTTTTTATCTGTGGACTGCATAACAAATTTCTGGGAAGGTCTATTAGTTTTTTTTTCTCCAGTGGGTTCCACACAGAATCAAACCATAAAAGGTATCATGTAATAATAATAATAATTATTATTTAATCATATAAATATTAATGAATAAATAAATAATATATGAATAATTATGACAAAAGTAAATAAATATTAAAATGTAAAAGGTAGGCACTGAAAGTAAAAAAAAATTCAATACTTTATTTGGGAAATTTCATCATTCATTTGAAATGTATTCGTGGGTCTTCATGAAAAAAAGGGGGGGGGGTTACTACCCGCACATTTTGCATATCCTTGACGTGGCGTGAGGGCTGCACCAATTACTAAGATACAACTCACTTTTCTTGTATTCATGGTGGTCTAATATGAACAAATCATTAAATATTCACAATAGGAATAATAATGCGATGCCAGGGATGCGATCCATCTTTTATCATTTCCATGTACGCCATCTTGGATATAACGAGTTGCATCTTCCGTGATAGTTTGAAATTTTGTCAAGTTGATTTCTAATAATTGGTTCGTCAAGGGGGTAATTTGGAGGGACTGGACATTCATTAAAAATATCATTCATGTCATCATGTTGACTAAAATCTTGAAGCCCCCGTGTCCTGGCATTAAAGTCGCCACAAATCAGAACTTCCCCCTTGTTACAAAATTGTGAAATTTCATGCTCTATCTGTGTGAAAATAAGTTCAGAATCATCCATGTTCATATATGGCTTTATATAACAAAAACACACATAGATCGTGTTGGCAAGTCCCAATATTTGTCTTATCAAGTTTTAACCATATTGAGAAATTAGATCTTAAAACTTCTTTCACCCCTTTTTGTATATGTGGCTTACAGTAGACCGCAATACCTCCATATGGTCTCCCTCTCCTTTTACGTCTAGAGAGTTTTACTGTGAATGGCAGTGAATATTCTGGAAGATTGCCAGGTTAGTCTGATACTAAAGTTTCAACAAATCCAACAATATCAAACTTATTTACATAATTGATAAAAACAACATCATTAATTTTTTGGTTACTTCAACCATGAGTATTCCAGAAGCCTATATTAAGCTTAGGCATGTAAACATAAAAATACTACTGAAGATGGAAGGGAATATAGTACACTTTACCACTTGTGTCTAAAATGGTAGCAATACATGTAATGTAATTACATAATAAACCTGTATACATAACTGGACTAATTGTTGAACTAGTCTGTTTATTTCGTTTTCCTTGTTCACATAGTTTCGCCGGTTATATTGTTTGCCTCTCTGGTCTCCCTGCCTATTTATCTGACCTGAATAATCATTTTTATAGTTTCTGAATTGTGCAGGCTTTCTATTTGCAGGAGGATAATAGTTGTACGGCTTGAGACCAATAAATGGATTTAAATGGAATTTTATAATTCGCACTAAATGTCGTTTTCCTGCATCGCTGAAGTGAGAGACCTCCATCTGAATATAATGATGGATCCAATGGTGATATGAGTTTGTTGTTTATAAATTTAATGTCTTCTGTACTAGAGTAGTAATTCTTAATTTCTTGGTTGAAGTCGTCAACCTTTGAATTAAAAGGGTCATTGTGAACGCTTTCGAATGCTGGTAGCACATGAACTGTAGTGCCAATATGCTTGGCCACTAAATCAGAAAGTAGATTTTTCATTTCTGAAATACACGTGTTTGTTGGTTTTGTTGTCAAGATAATTACTTATGACTTAATTACTTACCATATGACTAGATGTTTAGGGTTGTATGATATTTACAATATTTTTGGGCACCTACAATTGTTTTTTTCACCTCTTGGTAAAACGGTTACCTTAGCCTTTTTATTTCGGTACATTTTTCAGCAGATATTCCATTACCAGGTGAATCAATAATAATATTGATTTCTTCAATTTCATTAACGCTTTCAGTTTTTTTTTAATTGGTTTCTTCCTTAGTATTTTCCTTCGCATCTGACAAAGGTAAGAAATAGTTTGATGTTGGCACTTGTGGTACAACAGTTGTTTCACTAGATGTACTTTCTTCATCAGTAGATTCAATTTCTTTTTTAAGAGATGCAAGTTGTTCTTCTAGTGTATAAACATATTTTGTTAGTTTGTCGTTTTCCTTATTTAGTTGTTGATTTTCGATGTGTAATCTTGATTTATCAGATTCAAGAGTCGATTTTTTTTTTATACAGCTCACAAATTACGTAGACACTTATCAAGCTTTCATCAGCTTAAAATCAATCAAATTGGTACACTATTGCAAAAAGCAAAAACAAAACAAATAAGTTCTACATTAATCCGAAGGAATTAGTTCCTAGAATCCATAATAGAAAGTAAAATTTCTTTTGTTGTTTAACAAGAATGTTCAAAATATATTTTCTATTTTAGAATGTCACTAGATATAAGCATAACACCATTTGTAAAGTCTGATGAAATCAGACCAGAGAGAAGTGTGGCCTTCGCAAGGAATGTCTTGCGAGGTAGAGGGCTGTACAAACCCTCACTTTACCACCTATTCCAAATACGCTGCACACTGGCGGCTACAGTACGTGCAGTTCGTCAAAATAACATTCTGTCCTGTTGAAGGCTGTAAGACAAAATTTGCAGAGAGATGGGAGGTCAACAAACATTTAAAGATGGAAAATGAATTCTCATCAAGTGACAGCTACTATATTGAAGGATTCCAAGGAGCACAACGTGTACTTTAAAGATCCAAAGGAAATTCGGATGAGGAGGGTAGGGAAGATTAACACAAGTGCGTGTGAGTTGGCCAAACAGCAAAGGCAAGATTATGCTACGCACCATGCCGTTACCACATTGGCACAACAGTCGGAGGAGCTGGCAGTGTGTCGCGGACATTATTTTAATAATAATCAAGCTAAAGTAGTGAAGAGATGGTAGAATGGGACAGCAAGTTTATTTGTGGACTTCAAAACTTTCAAGTGGGCAGATTTTGGTGCTTGTTTTTTTATATGTAATTTTGAATTTTGTGTTTTACATCGTTTACAATTGTTGATTTAATTTTGTTCGTTAAGGTGGTACCTAACTCTACAGGGAGATAACTCTTTAAAATCAGTTGAACCTTTTGATCATATGATGTTTGTATGCAGATTTCAAGCATCTCGGTGATAAAAACCACAGAGAGAAAAGCTGCTATGTGGCTAGTGAATTTATAGCTCTGTGTCTGTTGGTTGGAATTTGTTAAAATTTTTATATTTATTACAGTGGATATATTCAAACACACTGACAAAAAAAATAAGAAAATTAAACGAGCAAATCCAATTTTACCTGAAGTGTATGGTACCACCTTAAATAATATTTTTCATTTTCGAATAAAATAATTTTGTTCTGAGGGGGAGGAATATGGCAGGATTGTTTTTTGTGTACATAAAAATAGTTAACAGATCTCCAAACTCTTGATATCAAAATTGCAAATCCTGAACCGGAATCGACCGATCAGATTTTAGCACCTTACGAAGACCTATTGTTTGAAATGAACTCAGCATCGCACCAAGACAATTCGGAAGCACTTCAATCCGATAAGTTGTGTCCGTTCATTGACAATTCAGATCCAGACGACATTCACCCGTTATCGCACGGTTGTTTAGACAGGTCATTCTTGGAAACCGAAGACGTCGTGAAATTGTTCACTACATATTCTGAATCGGAAGCACATGATACAATTCCAGAAGGCAGTAAAAAAAACACGATATCTACTTTGTGATTAATAATCGTGGGAACACCCATAAACGGTCTAGATGTCAACAGAGTTCGTTTTCTGATGACTGCGGTGTGTGGGATACCAACAAGGGATCGTCGCCGAAGACTTATTACCATATAACGTCCGACGGTAAATTAAAAAACATTTTCAAGAAAGATGGAATCTACTGCACTGTTAAGAGAGTGAACAAGAGGAGGGTGTATATTCCGATTGAGCCTCAACCATCTGCCGATAGTGTTTACGAACTTAGTCGATCGTATGTTTCACTGAAGATAGATGCAAATTATAAAAGACGAGTGACATGGTTAGGACAGAATGCGAAGGATAGTGTTGCCGTAGTGGAATATCTAGGAAACTTTCCAGGATTAGCTCCGCATAGAAATTCGAAATCTGGAAAAGAATATATCAGAACACCCGCGCATGTTATGACTGAGATGTCCGATATGTTACGGAAAGACAATCCTCTGAATGTGTATAACAAACATGAGGTAATGAGGGGACCGAGCAATAGGAAGCAAGTACACGATAAGAAGCAGTGCGAAATCGACCTTGGACGTTCCGTAAGTCGTGGAAATATTGCAGACCACATAAACGAAATCGATAAGATGTTAGCCGAAGGTGAGGACACAATCGTAAGATCCATTATCAGAGACAAAGGAAAAGCGCCATGTTTAATTTTATATACTGATATCCAGATGGACGATACAAAGCACATGTGCTGTTCAGGACAATCCATAATAGGAGTTGACAAGACTTTTAACTAGTATGATATGCATGTAACCGCGTCATGTTACAAGCAAATGACCGTTGTTATGGAGAAAACAAAGGAACCGTCGATATTTCTGGGACCTATCTTCATTCACGATAACAATGACTTCGAGAGCTTCATCAACTTCTTTAACCACCTACGAGTAAAACTAATCAATGAAGCTACCGAAGAACTTGTATTTGGAACCGACGGGGAAGCCGCATTAGTAAATTCCATTAAGACTGCATTCCAGGAATGTGGACATGTATTATGTAGCCGCCACCTCAAAAGCAACATTAAACAGAAAATGATCAACGACGGAATCGAGAAGGACAGGGAATTATTATTAGATTCAATATGTGGTGACAATGGACTTGTCCACGCCGATGACGAAATCTGTTTCGTACTCCAGTTTCCTCTACACACAAAGGAATGTATAATTAAACGGATTCTATAAAAGTGTTAAGGTATTTTGAGGATATTTTATTCAATGTATTGTGAGTATGATAATAAATATCACGGAGGAACTATATTATGAACGTTCTTTGTTTCGTGACCACGTATCGCTTTATGACTTACATGTATAATTTCCGTTCGTTTTCAAGTTTTATAAGAATTGTAGGTGCCTCATGAATAAACAGATTATGTTAAGATATCGAAGAATGTTTTACTCGTTTTATAGTATTTTGCCAGGAGAATACTTATGCGAGAGGAATTGCATTTTATAGGGAAAGTTCTTGAGGATGTTTTTAAATATTGTTTGTGTTTTGTAGTTGTATGTCATAATCATGTAATATGATTAGTGCCCGGGGATTAATGGCAAATAAAGAAGTGTTTCTTCGTGACCACTTGTATGTTTTATGCTTATACTTTCCGTTTCGCTTTCTAACTTATGACTTTTGCACATATGTACATGCTTCATATATTTGATAATTGTAGTGTAACGTTTGTATTCACGTTTTAGATGCCTGTCAACAACGTTTTAAAACGTAGACAGTTTCGTAGGAAAGAACTTTCTTTCTCATGGCGTTATTGAAGAAGATTAAAACTTTCCGTAGGGAAAGAGTGCCGAAGTTAGCTCGGATAAAGAACTCCTTGCCTACAGAAGAGCTGTCGGGAGAGGAGCTTTGTAACCATTTCAAGAAGCTCATGGGAGAAAATGAAAAGGAGGTGCTGGAGTTGGCGGGGAAAGATGTAAATGCAGCTTCCCTGAGACTACTTCTGCATTTTACAATTTTGTTGGCGAATGAAAAGTGTCAGTCAAACGGACAGGATTTGCAAGAGGTGGGTTACTGATGGTCCTAAATATACTGGTGATTTCGATGTTCACTGTATATATATAATACGGTGTAAACAATGGCATACTGTGTCGAGGATTTTGTTACCAATCACGGATAACAGATTAGATGTACTAAATAAGATTATTTAGAAAAAGAATACTTTCACATGAGATCTACGATTCATTGAAAGGTTTGCCAATTATTTTTATATCAAGTGGCATGGAAGATCATAATTAACGCTATGAAATCCGTTCGATGCCGTTTTAAAATTTTCCGGATTGAGGTACAACGAATGTATACATTTATAGTTATGGTTATTGTAAAGGGTAAAACCTCTGCTTCACTGCATGGCCTTAATGTTGGCGAAGCTCCCGCTGGTACAGTATTCGCGTTTCAGGAACATGGCTGGAATTGGGGGAGAAATGGTTTCGGCATGTTTTCCTAAAGTAGTGTGGACCTGAACGCCCTCAACTGCACCTACTCGATGGCCACTCTTCCCATGAAACTCTTGGGCTGTTGGAACTAGCTGTGAGAGAAAATATTCAGGTTCTTACTTTTTTCTATTTCAGAGTTTCTTTGTGTCAAAATTAGGGCAAAGGATAATAACTAGAGGCTCCCATGAGCCTGTATAGCTCACCTGGGTATAATAACAACATCAGTCAATACAACTTGGCAAATACACTGCAAGAATGGTTTTATAATTCAAGTCTATATATACTGGACAAAAAAAGTTAAGGATCATGATTTCAAAATTATTTTATTTATAACAAAAACCAATAAATTTCAATATATATATACTTATTCAATAACAATCAGACAATTAATTTTAAACTTTATTACCAAATTCCATTGAGGCGTTTAGCTGAGACCACCGCCACTGTCAGACAACCCTCAAAAACAGAATAAAAATCAGTATGGACATCACCCAGAAATTTCACGAAAAACTTGTTCATTCTGAAATCACTCTCAATAAGATGTGTGTCCACCGTGGGCCTGGATAACGGCACGACAACGCCTCTGCATACTTCGAATCAGTCTAAGGAACGAGATTTGTGACAGTCTTGTCCATTCCTCATGCAATGCTAAAGTCAGCTCTATGCTGTTAGTTGGAAGTACAGGACGTGCTGAATCCGCTCGTTGTATGTAACATGTCCCATCATGAAAGTCGACACAGAATCTCGATTCGTCTGTAAAAAGCACAGGTGTCCAACGGCGCAGTTGCCAATTCACATGGTTTTGTGTCCATTGGAACCGCGCTAATCGGTGTCTTCTTGTCAGAATGGGGCGAACAGCAGGTCGGTATGCTCTAAGATTAGCAGCGTGAAGTCTGTTTCTAACAGTTTGGGGTGTAATTTATACTCCAGTTGCTGCATGAAAGTCCTTTGTCTACGGGCCATATTGGACATATAGCGGTCCTTGGGCGACCTGTCCGCGCACTCTCGGAGACATTACCTGTCTGTTGGAAACGATTCCATAGTCTTGAAATCGCACTTTGTGACACATTAAAATGTCCAGCAACCGTTCTCTGGACTTGCCCAGCTTGGAGCATACCTACTGCTTGACCAGCTTAACAGCAGTTAAATGGCGTCTCATCACTTCCAATGTCAATAAAATTTCACTAAAAAGTCAATTTGCATCATTAAATCCGACAGAGAATTCAACATCACAATTTTCCAAATTCAATGGACACGTTGATACACTTTGTTTTTGACCCTATGCTTGTGTTTAGGCATGCAGTCACTCAACCATGAAGTGAATAGTCAAACAGGTAACGATATTGTATTCAGGACATATCAAAGAAAGTATGATAGGCAAAAACGGCCAAATTAACTATTTTAGTAATATTAATTTTTAATATCTAAATTATCATTTGCGGCTGCAAATCGAGTGCACCCTTTTTTGTAATTTACAAAGCCGGGAGCGAACCCACGCCGTATTGGTGATAGGCAGTAAGCCTAACTCATAGATCCACCCGGGCCCCTCCATTGACGAGAATCTGGATACCTAATGTATAAAATTAAATTATAATGGTCATAGATACCTTGGCAACAGCAATATCAAGGTCTTGTTTTTGTAGTGTCGGACACAATGGTGATACAATTGGTAGCACATCCATTAGTAGATAAGTGATGTAAATGAAACTTGTGGTTGCCATTTTCTTCAACAACCCTTTCGCCTTTGGATCCTTTGATGCTTGGCGTTTGTGGAAGTATGAAATTAGAGCGTCCAGACTACGGTAAACTGCTGACACTGCCTGAAAACATGACATCCATCTGACGGCATGTATTTCTTTGCATTTCAAAATTGGCAAATTGAGTACCTGTTGAACTTTGTGCAATTCTGACTCTCTGGTGGGTGATGCTTTGAAATAATAAAACACGGAAGTTAACCATTCTTGGTAATTCTTCATTTGAGAAATTCCATCAGTAGCCTGACTATTACAGAGGGCTAACCGGTGGGCCATGCAGTGGACATGGATCAAATGGGGATTAATTTCCATCAACCTTCCCTTAACACCTTTATCTGAACCAGACATAACTGTGGCGCCGTCATAGGTTTGTGATTAGCAATATTATGTTTACTCATTTCATCAATAATAACTCCAGCTAAGCCTTCAACACTCCCATCAGTATATGATAAATCTGTAAGAAAAACAGTTTCGGGAACAGATGTATCAGGATCCACAATCCTTGCATTGATAGTCATTTTCTTATGGTTTGAAATGTCAGTACTTTCATCTGCCAAAATAGTTACAAATGGAGATTTGGCAATTGTTTCATCAATTTCGGCCTCAATTTCATCATTGATAGCACTAAGAATCTCCTTAGCCGAATAATAACTTTCATAGTGTACATGCTCATTAACTCTCAGGTTTTCAAGTTTTGATACACCAACATTTTTCAAAAATTGGATCATAGATTCGTAATTATTCAGAGGCAAATCTTCTGATGCAAGCCAGTATACTGCCATCATAGCTATCATGACTCCCTCGTCTTCATTACTGAAAAGTTTTTTGCAAGAGTCCTTAAAGTCTTGTCTACCTGCAGAGGCAGCAACAGATAATTTGTGATCACTGGTGTCTTCATGCCTTGTCATCGTACTTGTTTTGAAAGTTGTACAGCCTAATGCCATATTATTTCTCTTACCAGTCTCTTTACACAATTTGCAATACATTTTAGTTCCATCAAAGTATAACCACGGCCACATCTTTTCCCAAACAGGACGGTATTTGCGGACGTCTTTCTCGTTACTGACGTTAGCATCACGATCTGAAGGGCCATGGTCGAGTGTATCGTCATTGTCAGGTTCCGAATCTGACTCTACTTGTACGTCTTGTGAGCCAATCATATTTTCAGTTTCGTCAGGATCGCAATTGTTATTTCCATCACGACCAACGGCAACAAACGAAAACAAAGTCTTCTGTCCAGGTAAAACTGGCAGACGCTGCTTTTTTTCGGAGGCATTTTTCTATAAAATTGAACTAAATACCGGCAAACAATAACTCGCAGACACGTACTTTCAGAAATATAATTTTCAGCTAAAATAAAATTTCATATTGAATTATGGGATGATTTTATACAAATTTTCACTCATTTGATTCATATTTGTCAAAAATCAAATTTACAAACGATTATTTGGAGTAACAGTTGGGAAAAAAATCACGTCATTGGTTGTTATTCTTTTCCGGTAGTTAGACATTTCATAATATACTTACTTCAGCGTTAAGCAAAGGAAAAACCACGAGACAGTCCGATATTTCATAATATACTTACTTCAGCGTTAAGCAAAGGAAAAACCACGAGACAGTCCGATAAATATATAAATAATAGACATGGCAAAGCATTCTCAATGATCCGATTTCGACACGACTGATGACTATCGTTCCATGGATACTGAACCTTGCAAAATTATTGTGCGCCACTCGGGCGCTTACATTTTACTTTCACTGCGCCATTTTTCAGCTTAATGCGCAAATTGCGCATGGCGCTGGACTTTCCCGATCACTGCAGGTATGCCAGACTCCCAAAAGTAATGCTAGACAGAAATAAATATATGATATCGTATAGATGTCTTTAGGCAGTTATGAATAAAGAAAACCCAGAACAAATCAGATCAGACAGCTTTAAAACTATTTACTAAATTTGGGCAAAGTTTCGATTAATCACCTTGAAATTCTCCCAGAAGTATCCACACTTCTCCCTGTGAGCTAGTGATGGAACGATTATCGCCGATGATCGATTAACGGTCATTTGAGTGGCAACGATGCTCATAATCGATTCCAAAATCAATAATCGAAAATCGCCGACATCGCCGATTCCGGATTTTTGGTTCCGTTTCCGGTATCCGTATTCGAAATTACGTTAATCACAGTGGAAATGGCTGAAGCAAACAACGGCTTGAATCACAAACTTGCCATAATGTATTTAAGTTTACCAGGATTATCTGAAAGAGTATTGAGTTTGTATGGACAAATACCAGGCTCACCAATAATCATGCTTTTTCTTCAATATTCACATAAAAGGAGCTCCCATGTTCCTGAAATTTGACCCATACAGGATTTGATGTTGAATATTTTATTCCAAACTCGTTAATTGCATCCTTTTTATGATCATTGTGCAGCATGTTCGTTTTGTGAAAGGTAGGGGAACATGCGGTAGTGGGGAAAGAAACGTTAAAATTTGCATCGATTTTCGGAAGTCTCCTAGCTTTTCCCTCACTTCACCCTTAAGTCAAGAGAGAGAGAAGTCAAGTCGCCCTGTTTTTATTATGTGTGGTGAGCCCTTGAAATAGTTAATAAAAAAAGGTGTAGGCCAAGTCCAAAAAACATTGTCCTCCTTGTGATTTTGAACCAAAAAACTGATATTGGTAGATTCCTGAAATATTGCTTACATGTATATGGTGACATAAACTGAAAATACTATGTTCTAGTCTGTTTCTAATTTGGTTTCCAATTCATGTTGTTTGAATTTTGTTTTACCATGTTCACTGTGTTTAAAAAAAA
>MJUT01028080.1:279900-290814 GCA_002080005.1 Gigantidas platifrons | reverse complement strand
TTTTTTTGAATTGCCAAGTAAACACTCAAGTTTTATGTGCATATCAATGTTTTTCGTGCATCACAAATTGACTTCATTCTCTTAATCTTCTGTGTGTATGACCTTTTAAATGTAGGCTTTAGTTTGACATTTAAATAATATGACCTTGGTCGTTTTTTGGCACATGAAAACACATTAAAAGTTATATTCAGTTTAGTAGTTACAATATACAACAATAACTGAAATATATTAATGCTCTGATAAGACTTAACTATTTTCCGATTAATAATCGATTAATAATCGATTATGCCCTTCCGATTATTGCCGATAATCGATTATGAAAATTTTCCGATTCCCCATCACTACTGTGAGCTCTCTGAAAGAGAAGTCACTCCTCCCTCTAATTTGAAAGTAATGAAAGCTCTGTATTGACTATTGCACCTTGAAAGGTGTGTAACAAGAGAAGTTATGAATGGTAAGTATCCAGACCATGAAATTAAATATCAAAGAATATATCACTATATCATTTATCAAGGAAAATTTATACCAACAAAAATGAATGAAACTACACATGTATAGTATGTAACATCTATAATTTTTTCAATCAATAACCTTTTATCATTTAAAGGTCCAGCAAGTTGCCCAACAAAATGTACAACAGCAGCAGGCAGTCCACCAACAGCAGCAGGCAGTCCAACAACAGCAGCCAGTTCAACAACAACAACAAATTCAGCCAGCACAACAACAAGTACAAAATGTACAACAGGTTCAACAAGGACAGATGCAGGCTACCAGTTGTGGAACACCTAACTTAATTCAAACAGGGAACCAGTTGACACAAACAGCTACTGGTATCCGAACACCTGGTATCCCACAGGTTCAGGTTATTCCACAGTTACACAGTTCACCTTTCATATCACAGTTTCCCTACAATCAACAACAACAAATTATGTTACAGAATGCTATGCAAGGTAAGACGATACAATTATACAGAATAAGGGCACATTTAAAAATATGTATGTTTCCCCTCGGCCGACCGACTCATTCAAAAGCCTACTGACTCAAAAGTTTTTATTTGAATTTCCGATCAAAGTTTTTTTTTATTTCCGGAATTTCAGGTCTGTTTCTGTCATCATTATTTCCGTTTCTGCATTTTACTATAACCGGAAGCTTCTGTTGATACGAAATGAAAATGAAAAAAAAAAACGTTTTACCTGTTTTTGCTGGGTGGGTCGGCCGAGGGGAAACATACATATTTTTAAGTGTGGATTTATCTCCCCTAGGAAGACAAGATACAATTATACAGAATTATCTCCCCTAGGAAGACAAAATACAATTATACAGAATTGTCTCCCCTATGAAGACAAGATACAATTATACAGAATTATCTCCAAATGAAAGACAAAATACAATTACAGTACAGTCAGAGACATAGTGTGATAAATCACTGATAGTCATATCACTCTTCTGAGTGATTTGGATATATCTTCTGTTCTGTTTAATCTATATTCTTATTTTGATTTGCCTTTTGGGTGATAGTTAGTAACACTCGAAATGTAAAAGAACTTTTGAAAATATATTTAATAGAACAAAAGATATATCCATATCATTAAGGTGAGTGATACATTTATCACAGTGATTTATCATGGCATGTCTCTGACTGTACTGTAATCAGAATTATCTCCCCTAGGAAAATAATACTGAATCAGACAAATTTATATTTGACGTAATTGTTTTCTATTATTGTAATTGTTTGTCAGTATTAAGGGTAGCTGAATCCGGAGAAGTGAGCGACCGAAGATCACAAGACAGTTTCTTGACTGATAACTCATGCAATTTCAGTTGCAGATATAACTGATATATTGTTAAAAGTTACGTTAAACATTCATAATAATATTGATAATGTAATTGTCAACTTCTAGAAAGTGCTACCGTAAATATTGTATTTAATTGATTTGTTAATTCATTCAGTAAATAGAAATAAAAATATATACAGGTACATTCCATATTTTGGGTAGTTGATAGTTTTGTTACTTCTCTTCTGCACTATTTTCTTCCAAATAACTATAGCTTGCTGAATATATACATATACACAGTGTGGGAAACCACCGCTCGCCAACTTGCCAAATGCGAGTGTAAAATGATTCTGGCGAGTATTTCAGTCCAAGTACTAGCCATTCTGGCGAGTTGGCATGTCTGGGCAAAATACGATAATTTACTGCTCGCCAGTTGATGAAGCAAAATAAATAAAAAAAAAAATGTAGGCCGAAATTGATTGAATGGATTGAATGAGCGTGATTCACTTACATGTTCCGATAAAATAGTACCGACACATAAGTTTTTATTCAAATTGTCACTCGTTTTTTGTTGCGGTCGCCATCACTGTTTTTATGGAAACACTAAAAACTTGTGCGCTTGTCCCGATCTTGGTTGTTATTTTCTTATCGTTTCTGATTAGAAATCATGAATGAGATACCTATGAAATACCATTAAAAACAGATGCTTTGTTATTTTAAACATGTTACCATGTTGTAGCCAAAATTTAGCTGAAGTTGGTAATTATTTACTGAAATAATCGTACATCTTTGATCGGAAATGGTATGCTTATTTTGTTAATATATTTTTGTATCCTAAAAGTTCTAAATGTTGACCTTGGCGGCAAATTTGAATTAGGAATGAAACTAAATCCAACATAAAATTTGTTTAAAGTAATTTTAAGCCAAAAGGAAAACCTTCACTGAAAAAGATGTTAACCCAATGACAGTGAGAAAATTGATCTCTAAATGGAAAATAGGAGAAAATAGTTGATGAGAACAATGGAATGTAGTGTTTCCTATGTGCTGAACATATGAGGAAAATTGGACATTTATAGTGTCATGGAAAATATGATGTGTTCAAATGAGGGATCTCTTCCCATAGTTGGCTAGTGAAATTTAATTTTGGCGAGTAGATTTCAATAGTTACTAGCCAGATAGCCAGAAATGTTATTGACGACTTTGGAACATAACCAACATGACGTCATTGGCGTCATATGTAGACTTCCAGTTTGAAACGTAAAGATTAGATGTTATTTGGCTTCGTGTATGCTTCAAGTTTGATACAATTTAACTAAAATAAGTGTTGAAGGTAAGCTTTTTAAATATTTTTGTGTATTGTTGTAAATATGACATGTAGAATTTCACATTTTCAAGATGGCAGATCCTTGTTAGTATCATTGCTCGTAGATTTATATACGTGGAATGACTGTGGAAAAAAGTAGTCTGGTAAACGGAAATATCGATTTATAAATTCCTTTTGAATGACGTAGAATAAGTGACGATATCCAATCGGATTACGAGTTATTGATAAATTCTAGTAACAATAGAATTATTGTATTTTAAATGACACATGCATTAGTACGATAGTAATCTATGAACTTTTCACAAGGAAATCACAAATTATGACTGAAAAATGTATATGAAAGAGAAAATCTGATTTAAAAAAATCCCTAAGATGACCGTAACTGAAAACTGCAATTACGGTCATCTCAGTTTTCAGTTACGGTCATCTTAGCGATTTTTTAAAATCGGATTTTCTCTTTCATATACATTTTTCAGTCGTAATTTGTGATTTCCTTGTGATAAGTTCATAGATTACTATCGTACCAATGCATGTGTCATTTAAAATACATTACAGAAACAATTTAATCGACAAAAAAGATTCTTACCTGATTCCACGTCCGACATCTTGGGATGACCGTAATTGCAGTTACGGTCATCAGCTTAACCCCAGTGATACATGTACTGTAGCTTATTTATTACTCTATAATTACACCATCTCATTCTGTTACAGCGGCTATGAATATGAACATGAACATGACACAACAACAACAACTTAACATGAGTATGGCCATGGCGATGCAAGGGAGACCACCCTCAGTTGGTGGTAATCTTAATAGTCCAGGCCTGATGTCTCCAAGTCCTACTACACCCACACAGGTAGCAACTATATGTCTACAGTTTCTAATATTATGTAATGTATTAAGACTAAGGATAATCTCTCCCAGGCTTAAAGGGGCATTAGCTACGATTTTGACCAAAAAAATTATATGTTTTGGAAATTGGTAAATAGCTTTAAAATGATGAAATAAAGGTAAATATTTCACAGCTTATCGAACCACTTTCTGCCTTTTGAGAATGAAAATTACCATCGATTACTTATTTGCTTGCAAGCAAATAATTTGACCTCGCTTTTCCGTATGCAATTGACCTTACTAGTGACAGGTAAAAACGAATAATTTGTATTTTGTCACTTATTAACTGCCAATTTGCATGGTTCTTTGTCCGTAATTAACACCAATTAAAAGCAGATTCACAAAAAATAGGAAATTAGTGCATTGTTGTACTGATTTAATGACGATTCGACAAGCTCTGTAAACAATGTCGATAATTAATCAGATGACGTCCATATTCTTGATCGATCTCAAAACACGAGCATTTACACGTTTTATTAAGGCATCAATCATATCTGATAGTTTTTATGGGTAACAAAAAATTACGATTTGGCAGATAATGCCCCTTTAAGTAACCATAGCAAAAATGTTGGCTATCCTGTTGATAACAGGGACAGAAATTAACAGGGGGGCAGGGGCCCAGTCGCCCATGGCCCCTAGATTTTGGTCTGGGCTATTAAACTTTTACCTATAATTTAGTTTTCTCAAAAATTTTGTCTGGGCTACCAGCTTGAACTTCCCAATTTCTATCCCTGTGATAATTAGATACATTAGAATTTTCAAATTTTTTTATTTTGCAATTAACACTTACAGCAATGGATATAGTACCGGTATTTGTAAAGTTAGAAAATTGTAGAAATATTGAAAATATACTTTTTTTGTAAAGTATATATTTAACTTTTTATGCCTACAAGTGCTATTTCAATGGAAAAAAATCCTTGTACTAATGGAAGGAAGTTTTCATTATAAAGATACATTCATCAATTTTTTCTTTTATACAAGCTTTGTATTCATCAGAACAATCATTGTTGCTTAGCCATTAGACCTTCCTTTCACATGAATTTGTGAAGAGAGAGATATATTTAATTAAAAAGATATAATTATACCGTATATATAACATATCACTTGTTTAGAAAATTTGCATTTCCTTGAATAAAAATGTATTGTTATTTTGAATTACAACTGTTAACATTGGTATTTTATATTCTATAGGGAAATATGAACTTTGCCTCGTCACAAGTACAGACTCTAGTATCTAACACATTAGCACAGAGTACAACAGCAAAAGGGACAAACAACAAGGTCCAGACAACAGCTACACAACAGGCCCAAGCCACAGCCTTGGTAGGAGGAAAACCAATCATGCCTACCCAGGCAATACAAGCAGGAGCCACACCTATTGTTCTGGGACAATTGAGTTTGTATTACTTTGCATACAGTTTTAACAGTAATATTATGGCGATATAATGCGAGGTTGGCAATATATCAAGGGAGAAATTTTATATAAACTACATGATTTTTGGAAATTTGTTGTGTGAAATTTGATGACGAATATCGTAGATTAAAGGATAGCGGTATAACAAGGATGCACTGTATATCAAATAAAAGTTTACACAACAGCTTTAGCTTACATTTAATTACAGTAGTCATTTTTTACATAGTATTTTATTTTCCATAATTTTCTTACCGGGTAATGAGGTACGATAAAAATTATTATATTGCAGCTCTATTTTAGAAATGTGTAAGTAGGTAGGGTTTGTTTATTACTCCAAACACAACAAAAGACATGTTTTAAAGTGAACCAAAACAATGCTCTAAATTGAATCCTTGTTGAACTGATAAAATGTTCTGGATAGTAGCAGTTTAAGTATACGTAAGATGAATGGCATATAGATGACACAATTTCATATAGATGATAACTCTGTCCCTGAAAACATTTGTTTTTTTGTCAAAAATAGCCTTTTGTAAAGTAGTATTTTTGTTTGTCTTGTAGATGTTTTACCAAACCAAGTAGCCAGTTCTCAAGGATTTGTCACTTGTGTAAGTAAACGTTGATTCTGTACAGTCAGCCTGTATTATGTCAACAACAGTAGACTATATTATACTATGTACAGCAGTATTCACGCTAACCCACTTGACCGAAGCACTGGACAAGTAAAACTGGATTTGGACAAGTGAAAATTAGGAAAGAATTTGTTTGAATTTAAGTAGAACATTTAAAAAAAAAAATAATTTTGTAATTGTTTATTTTTAAAATAGAAAAAGTGTTACATACAAATGAATTTCAATAAATACTATACACAAAATAATATATATATAAATGAATGATATTTTGTTTTCATAGAAGCAATTTAAAATACAAGAACAAAGACAATAGTTTATGTATCCAAAGACAATCAGCCATTCATTGCCACATCAACATTAAGCCATATTTTTTAAACGATCGAACGGAGTGAGATATCGTTTAATGCTAGCGCTCATGCATGAGGAATACAAACCGGAAGACACTGCTTTACACAACATGTGTCGCAACCTTCCGCCCGGACAAAAATATAGTCCATATATAGAGTCAATTGTAAGAGGACGAGTAACTTAAATATCAGAAAGTGCATTCATGCAACATTCATATATTATAAATCCCCCTTAAAATCGGGTACTTATATGCACGTTTGCTCATCTATCAGTATTTCTTTGTTGCAACGCGGATTTTGTAGATGGATATTTCAATATCTAGAAATTGATATTTTTACTATGTAAGAGATTTTGATTTTCGTATTGCGTCTGAAAATTGACATTTGAACAACAAAAAATGCATGTGGATATTTCAGCAAATGTACAAAAATTGTACCTTTCTACTTTTGTCCTGTTCCGAAATGTGTGTTTTCTGTTTTTAATTTTAGAATAAATTTTAAAACAGTCTATTTATATCCTACGCTGCTGGGGGTTACAATTCAACTGGTTTGTCAGTGTCGTTAGTTATCGACCATCGTAGTTTTGTTCAGGACTGGGAACCAGTGCTTTAGACAACACGTGTTCTAATGTTTGACGTACTATCTAATGAAAAGTCTAGAAAATCCCGAAGAGGTTTTGACCTGTTAACCTTGACTCACTGCTGACATATTTATGTCAACAATACATGCGTTTAAAGTACCGGTATGTTCCACCTAAAAAACATGAAATGAAAGTAGCAACCGGCAAACAAACTTGGACACAAATAATGAAAAAAAACCTGTATAATACTCCAGTAGGTGTCCGTAAATGGATGAGGGAATTCCGGGAATTGAATGTTGATGTTGGCTTCGAAACAAAAAAGATGAAAATGGAAAGGACACGGATGTTGTCTTCGGAAGGCTATATATATATATATCATTGGATAAAAATTCATCGTCAAATCTATTAATAAGTGTTGTAAATTTTTTCAAGAATCACATTCCCTTTCCGCGAAAAAGACCCCATATAGAAAAATATTTCCCTTTTCCAAGGTATAAAATTAAACCCACAAATGGTTCTGAATGCACTATATTTAACTTTTGACTGTCACATTGATTTGCTTGCCCCTTTAAAACAGATGTAGTGTCTGGTAAACAGTTGATGGGAAATAAAATAATAATGTAATAGAATGTAAAACTGGATTGTTGCATGTTATAGTAGTAGCTCCTACACCAACTGTTCTTTCCATTTTTGGCAATATTCAATAATTATATTAGTAGTTATCCCCCTGCCCAATGCTTCTTAAACATCAGATAACACTGAATTATGCTTGTAACTTTTAAAACTACAAGCAATGATTAGCTTGTGGTTAAAGAAGTTAATCCCATTAGATTCTTTGGTAAAGGAACATCTACATTATGTTTTATTTTGTGGGAATGAGTTTTGTAAAGGAGTTGTAAACGATAATTCAGATGAGGTACAAATGTAGGTTTCCTGTTAATAGCAGACTTGCCAAGGTCTTTCACTCTTGGCCATGCTGACAAAATTTTCACTATTATATATATACAAATGTATATACAGTACAAGAAAATGTAACATATTCTGGAACATTGGATAAAAAGCTGTTTTATGTGAATAACATATTGATGTCTCTGGAGTTTGCTCTCAATTTACTATTTCAAAGTTTGACATCTTTTTCTAGAAGTATACTGATATTTTGCGATTGTGCATAGCATACAAAAAATTTACATGCAACTGAGCAGTTCGATCGTTTAACATCACCTTTGGTGCTTTCATTTCTAATTTTTTTCTAAATTTGGCTTTCGGGCAAGTAGGTGAAAACATAAAGGCAAAGATTGGTACCATCAACCTGATTGTCTCATACTCAGATAATTCTTTTCATTGGATAGCTTGAAGTCAGAATTTGGTTCCTTTGTAATAGATTAAAGTGTATTCTAATGCAATTATAATGTAACACATATTTTCATTGGCTATCGAGAGCTGTCAAATCTGCAGTTGACATGCCTGAAGGAATGCTATATTCCTACGCTGAATGCACTTGTTTGTAAGCAATATGGCTGACCCAGATATTTCCTACTCTGAATTTGACGGTGACAACGTATTTAGGAGAAATTAATTAATCTTGTTACTAATAAACAATGACGATTTATTTGATGTCCTATTTCAAGGCAACATATTTTTATTCTGTCTATTTATCCTCTTATGACAATCGAAAACATCAAAACTTCGGCCCGTATTTGCCATCTTTTTTCCCAGGTACATATGTTTTGTAAGCTTATTCCCAATATGAATATAACTGAAAATATTGCTTAATACAATTAGTGGCTGCAGTAGTAAAAGTTGAGTGTAGCAGAACTAAGAGGAAGATATCAGATTTGTTTGTAGATACAAAAGTCTCTTTTGTTAAGAAAAGGTTATAACTTTCTTCTGTAAATTGTTCTATAAGGATGTTAGGAGTGAAAAAAAAGTTCAAATTAACATTTTAAACAGACCAAAAAAAATTCAATTTTCAAAGTTCTCTGCTATGGTTTTTCACAATCCTGAATTCTATTTGTAGAAAGGACAAACATTGTCAGTTGCCATGGCAAACAACGGTCAGCAAATGCTTACAACACAGGCTGCAGCTCTCAGATTCTCACAGCCACAGGTGGTATCCAGTACAGGACAGATAATTTCTTCACAGCCATTTTATACCAATCAGGCCATAATGCAAGCCATGGCAGCTAACCTTCAGCAAGGGACAATTCCATTGGCTACACATCAGCCATTGTTGACTGGAACTGGCCAATCACAAGCCATCTTAGCTGGACAGTCATTGTATATCAGAGCTGCCAATCCACTACAACCACAGCAAGGGATCATAACAGGGATACAAAATTTAGGGGCTCAAATAAGGGATGGAAAAACTGAAAATGTTCAGGGACTGCAGGGGAAGACAACTCTAGCTGGTGTACAAATAGGAAAACAGGTACTTGTTTTTAAAATACTTCTACATTGGAACTTGTTCAATCTGACACCTGAGTTTTCAGACATGCTGTGACATCCGAAAAAAATTTATGGTTCCAAAGTATTTCTGTTAACTAAAATAAAACCTGAATTTTTAGCATCCTATACAATCTGACACATTTCCCTGGTCCCTGGGTGTGTCAGATTACACAGGTTCCACTGTATTAAAGTTACAGGGCTTTGAAGACTAAAATCGTTGACTTTCAGACAACAAGCTTAACACAACTGATGTTGGTTTGTGTCCTGATATTAACCACAAATAGTAAGGTTTCTAGAAATCTACCAAAAAAGTCTTGAATTTCACAGATCAACAGAAAAATTGCTAAAAATTCCTATGGACACCCACGTGTATCTGCATAATGATGTTTCAGTGAGTGAGCTAGCACTATAAAAATTGAATTCAGTGTGTTGGTCTTGTATAAAGAGAACTTCATCATCTCATCACAATGTAATATGTTCTTATACTTATCATGATATAGCTGAAATAGTATCCTAAATTTACAGCTTTGTAGACATGGAGGAATGCTGTACTTTATCGAGAACAATATTTTATATGATATGTCTTTACTACTGCTGGAAAATCAGTTTATATTCATGGATCACATTTTTTCTAGTTTGCTCATAAAAAAAGACATATTCGTTGACCCTTCAATATTCATGAAATATGAATATAGAAATTTTGTCATTTATTGGTGATGTCGCTGTAAATGGAAAGGAAACATTATACACCCCTTGATTCTTAAATTCGTGGATCAGTTGACCTAGGAAATTCACAAACATTGGTTTCCCCAGAAAAAAAAAATATCTCTATCTTCCTGTAGAAATAATTGATTGAAGTTATTGTCCCCCGACGCTTCGTCGAAGGGGACTATAGAAATGGGTGTCGTCCGTCCGTCCGTCCGTCCGTGTGCTTTTTGGTTTCCAGATGATAACTTGTGAATGAAAAGTCAGATTGAAGCTAGGTGTGGTATGTAAGTGTATCTTATGAAGAACTAGGTCAAGTTCGATAATGACAAATTTTCGACTATTTTTACTAGAGTTATGGCCCTTTTTATACCTCAAAATTGCTAAATATTCGTCCGTGTGTCCCGAATTGGTTTCCAGATGATAACTTGTGAATGAAAAGTCAGATTGAAGCTAGGTGTGGCATGTAAGTGTATTTTATGAATATCTAGGTCAAGTTCGATATTGACAATTTTTCGACGATTTTTACTAGAGTTGTGCCCCTTTTTATACCTCAAAATTGCTAAATATTTTGTTTCCAGGTGATAACTTGGGAACAAATAGTCGGATTGAAGCTAGGTTTGGTATGTAAGTGTTTCTTATGAATATCTAGGTCAAGTTCGATAATGACAATTTTTCGACTATTTTTACTAGAGTTGTGCCCCTTTTTATACCTCAAAATTGCTAAATATTTTGTTTCCAGGTGATAACTTGGGAACAAATAGTCGGATTGAAGCTAGGTTTGGTATGTAAGTGTTTCTTAT
>MJUT01028080.1:257828-275201 GCA_002080005.1 Gigantidas platifrons | reverse complement strand
CAGCTGAAAAACATAATCATACACACAAAAAAGATATCTAGAGGTTATCAGTTGTTCCACAAGATTCAAAGAATTTAACAGAGAAAAAAAAACAGCAACAAAAACATTGAATACATTTTAAATCGTTCCGAGAATCGGGACATGCGATGCTGGTGTTAGCTCTTCCAAATTTCGCTCGAGTTGTCTCCCTTTCGTCATTAAACAAACTACACTTCCAGTTTTCGTAGCTCCTCTTGAGTCGAACTACGGTGGACTCGAATTTTTTCCATGGTCCCATCGAATTCGAGATAACGAGAGTCAACTGTATATCTTATTTCTAATAGTCATATAGCTAGTGGAGGAAATTTATATGTAAAATTGGTTCATGTCACGATACAGCAGAAATACTGCTAAAGTTGGCGTTAAACACCAATCAGTGTTTTGAATGAAACAATGCAAAAAATGTTGATTACCCGGTACTAAACATTTGAATTTACTTTCATTTTAGAACAACCAAAACATTATAGATTCTATAGAGAAAACAGGCAGTGGAGATGTTGTCATAGAGAAACAAAGAGCTATAGTCAAACCCCATATACTTACACATGTCATAGAAGGATTTGTCATCCAGGAGGGACCAGAGCCATTCCCAGTAAGTATTACTCTCTATGTCTATGACAATTTGCTCAATGATCCAACTATATATAGATAGGGAATGAAAATATAGCACAAACATCATAAACTGAAGAAAGTAAAGCCTAAAGGTTGTATTAATAGATTATTATTTCTCAGACCTCAAATCAAATTGCAACATTTGGAATAAAACTACTGTAGTTCAAATTCTTGTTGCATGTAACCGTTCAGTAAATAGATTGCAATATTAACCCGGTGGTGAGTATAAAATACCAATCGGACTTGGATGCGGATCAATAAAAATATGAAGCGTCCTTATGCATATTATACCCCCACTCATAGAGAGGGGGCTATATTGCAATCACCTTGTCCGTCCGTACTTCCGTCCATTCACACTTTCGTAACAGATATCTCAGCTTCTACTTGAAGAAATGATTTTATATTTGATATATGGCCTTTGCATGGAGACTTGTACAGTGTCTCCCCTTTCCAGTTTTACTGCACATCTACTTCCTGTTTACAGTGCGACTTAGAATTTTTCATGTTTGCCGTAATGAAAGCTTTCATAACAGTTATCTCAGCTTCTACTGGAAGAAATGATTTTATATATGGCTTTGGTATGGTGACTTGTACCGTGTCTCCCCTTGCCAGGTTTACCACACTTCTACTTCCTGTTTACCGAGCGACTTGCAAATGAACGAGTGGGGGTATTCTTAGCACAACGTAGCGTGCAACATCTTGTTTGTAATGTTTCATTAAGCCGAAATGGATTACTTTTCAAGAAAATCACTTTCAAAATACTTAATGAATAGGATAGATTTCAATAAACATGATATCAACATTTTCATAAATGACATGTGGCAAAAATATGTGGGCAACTATTCAAAATGGACATTGCCATAGCTGTGGAACCATAGTTCTTATGGTCCTTATGATGTTTTTTTTTATCCACACCTACAAAAAAGCATCATAAGGACCATAAGAGCTACAGTTTTGCAGCTAGACCAACGGGAAAGCGAAGTCAACATTCACAAGACAACTTCTTCGCCCGAATCGCCCTGTAACGTGAGTCCTGCCAGTTGATCAGGTAATGATCACATCTTTGTAAATTTTTAGTCATATTGGTTATGTAATTGAATAGATTTTACCTGTGTTTTAAATAGAGACTAACTATAACTTTAATAATAAATGTTTTGTTTTTCGAACAATTGTAAGTGGCTAATTGCTCTAAAAAATAATTATCAAAATTGAAATGCATTCGTCAATTACAAAAATGAGGAGCACTGGTTGAATCACTGGAACAATAAGTAGGATACAGCGTTTCTCTTTCTTTTTCATGCTCTTTTTTTATTGATTCTTCAAGTAAATAAACTTCTTGTGTCATATTGAGCCAGATGTGTCTTAACAAATAAATGATTACATAATGTCTGCAGTGTAAACGTGATCAAGCTGTTTAACACAGTAATGTACGTGTATTTAAATACTGATAAATTCAGATAAATTTAGTGATAAAATAACTGAAAATAATCTTTAACTGGGTAACTTCTCTCTCCTCAAAATAATTCTTAACTGGGTAATTTCTCTCCTAAAAATAATTCTTAACTGGGTAACTTTTCTCTCCTGAAAATAATCTTTAAAGGAGTAACTTTTCTCTGCAGTTCTTTCTGAAATCAACATTGTTTCTGTGTATTGTAAGGAGGACCAATCAAGACTGTCAGGCCTAATAATGGTCCCTGATTGCATGAGTCTTCCTGTTAGTTGTCTTATTTATCTTCTCTTGGTTGGCTAAATGAATTAATCTTGTAAGGAATATTTTCTTTAGTAGCCAAATCAAATAAAACCTTGCTGGGTTGTCCTTAGTTAGTCCTCTTTCAAAATTGTGTCTGACAGTCATGCCCGTCCAACCAAGATGGCTTCCATTACTAAAAATGCAAATTAAAAAAAATTGTACTGGTTATTTGCAGTAAAAATTAGCTCAAATTTACACTGCAACTGCATAACATGGTATGTGTTATCTCCACACAAAGAACATAAATGTATGTGTTATCTCCACATAAAGAATATAAAGAGAAAAGACTAGTTGCATAACAAGGCAGTTGTTCAAAATATCTTTTGAATTTTTCTGTTGAAATTGTTCTTTCAGCTGGTTGATACTGATTATTTGATAAAAAAAACCCCACATTAATGCATCCTATTCAGAAACCATATATCCAAATGAAATCAAATAGGATTAGGGTGTTACACTTTAAGCATTATGTTCAATAGCCTTCTCCTCCATCCAAGATGGCCTTTGTTAATAACAATAGAAATTTCATAAATTGACAATTACTTCTTTGTTGTATGTCAAAATGAACTAATATTTATACAACAGCTATAGATAGTCAAAAGGTTGGAAAACTAAATGATTTAATAGTTTCTGGGAGCAAGCAAGAAAACAGGATTTACACAAACTTGACTACCTATTTCTGAGGGAGATCAATAAACAGGATTTACACAAACTTGACTACCTATTTCTGAGGGAGATCAATAAAATGCTCAGTTTGTAGTAAGATATTCTTATTAAATGGAATCTCTGGTGTTTTTAGGCATGGAAAAATAATGTTATGCTGACATGCTATTTCTTATTTTCAGGTTCAAAGGTCATCCCTTTTGACAGAATTTATCCCTCCAAAGCCAGGTCAGTTACCCATGGAAACAGATAATGGATCAGCAGGAATGTCAGTTAGTCCAGTACAATCTCCACATAAAGAACATAAAGGTATGTGTTATCTCCACATAAAGAACATAAAGGTATGAGTTATCTCCACATAAAGAACACAAAGGTATGTGTTATCTGAATGCCAGTTAGTCCAGTACAGTCTCCACATAAAGAACATAAAGGTATGTATTATCTGAATGTCAGTTAGTCCAGTACAGTCTCCACATAGAGAACATAATGGTATGTGTTATCTGAATGTCAGTTAGTCCAGTACAGTCTCCACATAAAGAACACAAAGGTATGTGTTATCTGAATGTCAGTTAGTCCAGTACAGTCTCCACATAAAGAACACAAAGGTATGTGTTATCTGAATGCCAGTTAGTCCAGTACAGTCTCCACATAAAGAACATAAAGGTATGTGTTATCTCCACATAAAGAACACAAAGGTATGTGTTATCTGAATGCCAGTTAGTTCAGTACAGTCTCCACATAAAGAACATAAAGGTATGTGTTATCTCCACATAAAGAACATAAAGGTATGTATTATCTGAATGTCAGTTAGTCCAGTACAGTCTCCACATAGAGGTCATAATGGTATGTGTTATCTGAATGTCAGGTAGTCCAGTACAGTCTCTACATAGAGAACATAATGGTATGTATTATCTGAATGTCAGTTAGTCCAGTACAGTCTCCACATAGAGAACATAAAGGTATGTATTATCTGAATGTCAGTTAGTCCAGTACAGTCTCCACATAAAGAACATAAGAGTATGTGTTATCTGAATGTCAGGTAGTCCAGTACAGTCTCCACATAGAGAACATAAGAGTATGTATTATCTGAATGTCAGGTAGTCCAGTACAGTCTCCACATAGAGAACATAAGGGTATGTGTTATCTGATCAAATCTGTTCTATTATGAAGTCAAACCTCATCGGTGGTGTAATGATTAGCAGCTACGAGTGTAGAAGATCGTAGGTTTTCGCCCTGATCAGTTGAAACCAAAGAGTGTAAAACTGGTACTAGT
This sequence comes from Gigantidas platifrons, assembly GCA_002080005.1. NCBI lineage: Eukaryota > Metazoa > Mollusca > Bivalvia > Mytilida > Modiolidae > Gigantidas > Gigantidas platifrons. The sequence continues at coordinate 270,867 of MJUT01028080.1, read as the reverse complement.
ATTTGCTGCTTTTCCTCTAAGGTGGCTGTTTTATGGTGTTTAATGCAGCTTTCAACAATATTTCAGGAATATCGTGGTGGTCAGTCACTTTAGATTGCACAGGTAGTTGTTAATCCAACTACCATATGATCAAGACTACGACAGCCCCCGCTCCTCTAAGCACACAGTAAAGGAGTAAGTGCAAAGACTGGGTATTGGTATCACAAACACTGTTGTTAAAGTAATTAAGATGGGTGCATTTACCCTACAGTAAGTTACGGCATCAGTGGTGTAATGGTAAGTGTGCTCGTCTTGAGTGTTGTAGATCGTGGGCTCATCAGTAGTGTAATGGTAAGTGTGCTCGTCTTGAGTGTGGTAGATCGTGGGCTCATCAGTAGTGTAATGGTAAGTGTGCTCGTCTTGAGTGTGGTAGATCATGGGCTCATCAGTAGTGTAATGGTAAGTGTGCTCGTCTTGAGTGTGGTAGATCGTGGGCTCATCAGTAGTGTAATGGTAAGTGTGCTCGTCTTGAGTGTGGTAGATTGTGGGCTCATCAGTAGTGTAATGGTAAGTGTGCTCGTCTTGAGTGGCTCATCAGTAGTGTAATGGTAAGTGTGCTCGTCTTGAGTGTGGTAGATCGTGGGCTCATCAGTAGTGTAATGGTAAGTGTACTCGTCTTGAATGTGGTACATTGTGGGCTCATCAGTAGTGTAATGGTAAGTGTGCTCGTCTTGAGTGTGGTAGATTGTGGGCTCAAGTCCTGGTAGGGTTAAACCAAAGACTATGAAATTGGTACTTGCTGCTTCTCTGCTAAGCACATAACATTAAAGTAGTAAGAGCAAAAACTGGTTGGCTTGGAATCAGAATAATGTGTCCGAGTGGAGTGACACGTCTAGACACAGACTGTTTTTTAATGAACTAGCTTTATAACCATCCAACTTAAGTATGTTGGTTTAATATGAAGAAGACACCATCATCTCATTGAAATGTAACTTGCTCTTGCCATGGTATAGCTGACAAATTGATCATTAGTTGTTAAACAACAATATAGCTGACAAATTGATCATTAGTTGTTAAACAACAATATAGCTGACAAATTGATCATTAGTTGTTAAACAACAATATAACTGACAAATTGATCATTAGATGTTAAACAACAATCAGTCACTATAATGAAGTCTGATTTTACTTTGCACATGAAGAATATTGTAGAAGACTGGAAGATTGCTTCTTTGTATGATAATTGAATAGATGGATTTTTATGGGTGTTTATTTTAAATGTGACTTTCAACATTAATTCAGTTATATAGGGGCAGTAAATTTTATAGATGAAAGAAACCTTAGAGTTGTGTGCAAAGACATATTTTTTTCGAATTATTTTTTAGTTTAATATGATAAGGTGCAAAATTTATATTGTGCTTTAATTTTGAAGTTTAATCTTATGTATGAATGGGTCACCAATAACTGCCTAATAATGGGTATATTTTTCATTCTTCTAATATATGAATGGGTAAGGTTTTAATACTAAGGAAATATATGAATTTCAAAAGATCATGTTCTCTAGTAAATTAGCTTACCTTTGATTTAAAAGTTTGACTCTTAATTTACTTTGTATCACTTTTTCATCTTACATAGATTAATGTCATAAATTTTGTTTTATGATTTTTCTTTCTGTTGAGTGCAATATGTCTGAAGTGGGTTCAACCTCTGTTACCCACTTTAAGTATTAAGGTTTTTAAGACACCTACACATGTCTGAAGGATTTCACCCAGTCAGTTTGTTATTTGTTAGTCCAGGCTTTCCACCCTCAGTGTAGCAGAAATATTGTAGAGATTAATGATGAATACCTATAAACTTAATACTGTGTCTATTGATATTGGTAACTGTCTCTATTGACATTGGTAGCTGTCTCTGTTAACATTGGTAGCTGTCTCTGTTGACATTGGTAGCTGTCTCTATTGACATTGGTAACTGTCTCTATTGACATTGGTAGCTGTCTCTGTTGACATTGGTAGCTGTCTCTGTTCACATTGGTAGCTGTCTCTGTTGACATTAGTAGCTGTCTCTGTTGACATTGATAGCTGTCTCTGTTGACATTGGTAGCTGTCTCTGTTGACATTGGTAGCTGTCTGTTGACATTGGTAGCTGTCTCTGTTGACATTGGTAGAGTTTATGGTATAAAAATGTTAAGATTTATGATAAACAATTGAAAAATAAGTGAGCAAGTGATTGTTGTTTAATGCCAAATGAGCAATTTATCAGCTAATTATATTCGATGAGATGATGTGTGCTTTAGACAAGACCAACATGTTTAGTTGGTTCTTTATAGTGTTAGCTCGCTGAAACAACAGTCTGCAGGTAGACATGCCACTCCACACGGACACATTAACATGATTATGAGCCAACCAGTCATTTATCTTTCTCCTTAAAACTGTGTGCTTTGAGAAGAAGCATATTTAATGTCAATTTTATAATCTTTAGTTTGACCTCAGATCTACCAGACTCGAGTTGAGGATGCTAACTATTGTGCCACCAATGTGGTTACAATTGAAATTAATTTAGAAATTAAACCATAAGTTGTAAGAATATACGCTCTTACAGATATTTATTTTTTTACCATTTTTGTTTTCAGTTGTTTTTGAGAAGTGTGAGTTTTGTGGAACTTAATTGTTAAATTATGATCTGTTACAGATATTTATTATTTTTTTAACCATTTTTGTTTTCAATAGAACCGCCAGCTGTTTTCGAGAAGTGTGAGTTTTGTGGAACTGAAGAACAGATGGCTAAATTCAGCAAGAGATCAAAGAGATTCTGTTCCATGGGATGTGCTAAGCGTTACAACGTGGCTCACAGGATATCTGTGTTTAAACCTAGAGGCCGTGGAGGTGGTGGAAGGCCACGTAAGAATATATAATTTTATTTTCTAAAAAAATATGTGGTGGCTTATTGTGTTTAATGCCACTTTCAACAATATTTCAGTTATATCGGGGCAGTCAGTTTTATTGGTTGAGGAAACTGGAGTGCCCGGAGAAAACCACTGACAAACTTTATCACAAAATGTTGTATTGAGTACACATCTCCTGCGTGGATTTTGAACTCACAACTACAGTGGTAATCGGCACTGATTACATAGGTAGTTGTATTTCAATTTTGACATTTTTATTTATTTTATTGTTTTTTGACATAAAAGGCATATAATTTATAAAAAAGAAAATTAAATTTGTTTATTTTTTGTTGATGACTGTATTTATTGCAATAATAGGATACTATAATTATATAATAACAACAGTTATGACAGGTGCCACTAGTGGTGCAGGAACTACTCACCCTTCCGGAGCACATGAGTTCACCCCGTTTGTAGTGGGGTTTGTGTTACTCGATCTTTAGTTTTATGTGTATGTTTTGTAGATCGTTGTTTGTCCTTTTGTAATTTTTCTTTTGGCCATTGTGTTGTCTGTCCTTCTTCAATTTACGGATTCTANTTAAAAAAAAATATGTGGTGGATTAGGAGCTTATTGTGTTTAATGCCACTTTCAACAATATTTCAGTTATATCGGGGCAGTCAGTTTTATTGGTTGAGGAAACTGGAGTGCCCGGAGAAAACCACTGACCTGTCGCAAGTCACTGACAAACTTTATCACAAAATGTTGTATTGAGTACACATTGCCTGCGTGGATTTTGAACTCACAACTACAGTGGTAATCGGCACTGATTACATAGGTAGTTGTATTTCAATTTTAACATTTTTATTTATTTTATTGTTTTTTGACATAAAAGGCTTGTAATTTATAAAAAAGAAAATTAAATTTGTTTATTTTTTGTTGACTGTATTTATTGCAATAATAGGATACTATAATTATATAATAACAACAGGTGCCACTAGTGGTGCAGGAACTACTCACCCTTCCGGAGCACATGAGTTCACCCCGTTTGTAGTGTGGTTCGTGTTACTCGATCTTTAGTTTTATGTGTATGTTTTGTAGATCGTTGTTTGTCCTTTTGTAATTTTTCTTTTGGCCATTGTGTTGTCTGTCCTTCTTCAATTTACGGATTCTAATTACCCCTTTGATATCTTCAAGCTCTTCTGATGAAGGTTGAAACAGACATTATCTCTAGTATAGGTGGGAGACTGATAGGACGAGCTATGATTCTAGTGACAACGCACCTTCAGAATTGACTTTATTATGTTGATTGGTTATATCTACGTGTGTTTGACGTCACACTGACTGATAATTTTCAGTATCAGAGTCAGTTATTGATGGCAATAGCCTGATCCCTAAGGAAGATAATTGGAAAAAAATGTGTGAATTCTGGACAAGAACAATTTGAAGATACCAAAGGGGTAACTAGAAGCCATACTCTGAAGAAAGGCCAAAACAGACAAACAATGATCTACAGAGCACTACACAGACCCATACTCTGAAGAAAGGCCAAAACAAAACAGACAAACAATGATCTACAGAGCACTACACAGACCCATACTCTGAAGAAAGGCCAAAACAAAACAGACAAACAATGATCTACAGAGCACTACACAGACCCAAACTCTGAAGAAAGGCCAAAACAAAACAGACAAACAATGATCTACAGAGCACTACACAGACCCACACTCTGAAGAAAGGCCAAAACAAAACAGACAAACAATGATCTACAGAGCACTACACAGACCCATACTCTGAAGAAAGGCCAAAACAAAACAGACAAACAATGATCTACAGAGCACTACACAGACCCATACTCTGAAGAAAGGCCAAAACAAAACAGACAAACAATGATCTACAGAGCACTACACAGACACTATATACTGGGCAACTTGATGAATTTATTTTTATGATTTGATTTGATTTATTGTGTTTAATGCCACTTTCAGCAATATTTCAGCTATATCATGGCGACCAGTTTTAGTGGTGGAAGAAGCCGGAGTACCCGGAGAGAACCATTGAACATGGGCAGTGCAAGCAACTGGTAAACTTTATCTCTTGCAGCTGCGATTTATTTTTATGTATATTTGAAAGGTAGATTTATTACGATGATGGGTTAGCTGTTAATCATATTTTTTTTCTATGTTTTTAGCTTTAGCAGGAAGATTTATGAGGAAGAGAGGCAAGCCATTAAATGTAAGGAAAGGTTGGAGACCAGGACGAGGTGGGAGGTTGTCTTATAACACAAGTTCTAAGGTAAGGTCTGATATTTATCTTGTCACATTTCTCTGAGGGTAAGTAGAACCTTTTGTGATTTTATATGATGTATATGGAATAGCTGCAGTTATGAAGGTCGAGACAGACATTATCATTAGTATTGCTGCAAGTCTGATAGGATGGGCTGAGATACTAGTGATAATGTAGAGTTGAGACCTTCAAAACTGACGTTATTGTTATCATTGACGCCATAATGTGTTTACTTCACATTGACAGATAATTTTCAGTATTAGAGACGGTCCATTGTTACTGACAGGATACCTCAGTGAGGACACGGTCCATTGATACTGACAGTCTTCCCCAAACATGAAGAAATAGAATATAAATTTATTGTGATTTAAATGCCAAACTTTTTTTGTGCCATTTGAGATAATAATGGAGTGTTTGCTACTTTTCAGTTTCCAGGAGAAGTTGATATGAAGGAGAATAATTTTGGTCAAGAGGATATGTCTAATTCATCGTTATCTGACAGTAGCTCCACCCTTGATTCTCCTCCACCCCCACCCCCCTCACAGACACCTGGAGAGGTAGAAATGGAATTAGAAATACCACAGACACACCCATCTAAATGGAATGTAAGTAAACTTTGTAATACAACAGTCAAGAGATTGTTTTATTATAATACCATGAGGCACATAGTAACATCAGAATAATAACCTGTCGCACATGGGTTATGGTTATGGTGTTTAACACCACTTTCAACAATATTTCAGTTATATCGTGGTGGTAAGTTTTATTGGTGGATGAAACCAGAGTACACTGAGAAAACCACTGACCTGTCGCAAGTCACTGATAAACTTTATCACATGTACACCTTGCCATGAGCTGGATTCGAACTGACAACGTTAGTGGTGACAGGCACTGATTGCATAAGTAAATCCAACTACCATACAAGCATCACAGCCCCATCTTGTGGCACATAATAACATCAGAATATTATATTACTGGTATATATACAAGCTCCTTATTTTTGAAAAAGAAGAGAACAGCTTGTTTTCTGTTATTTTTTTGGAATCCTGTCTATTGAAGTGTTTGTGTACCGGTTGTTTTTTTTTCATATCTTTTCAAGAGTATATAAATGGTTTTCCTTATAGTATCTGTCTGTTTTTTTTACATGCAAGTTGATGTCACATTTTATGAGAACACTATTAACCATTTTAATAATAAACTTGATACAAACTGTTATTTGAGATGATTTGATTTGATTGATTTTGATTTTTGATATTTAACGCCACTTTCAGCAATGTTTCAGCTATATCATGGCAACCAGTTTTAGTGGTGGAAGAAGCCGGAGTACCTGGAGAGAACCACCGACCATGGGCAAGCAACTGATAAACTTTATCACTTGGGGCTGCGAGCTCGAGTCTAGTGCACCCTTTGTTGTAATTTACAAAGCCGGGTGTGAACCCACACCATATTGGTGATAGGCTTGTATGAGTTGTTAGGTAATCCGACTACCTAACTCATTGAGCAACCTGGAACCTGAGATGATTTGAACACCAAACCAACACTATTGCATAAAATTCACCATGATCTCGGCTTATCTGGACAACGCTAAGCTGTTTAGAGTATAAGGACTTTCAGTCATTTACAAACTAGATAGAAAAGCCCTGTGAAATTGTGTAATAATTTAATTTTTAATGTAACACAGTTAATGTCAATACACATTTATTTTATAATAATTACATTACTTCCATTTTCCATTGAAATGTTACAATATGATTGGTTATGAAGTGGTCACATGATTTTAAAAGAGATGTTTCACATCCCAATGAAACTCAAACCCGAACTTGCACGTGCCTCCTTGATGACGTCAGATGTAAACACTCAATGGCGTAGTAATTTCCAACAGCAAATAATCTAACACAAATAAAATTCACAACGAAAAATTCAACTATATTAAATTTTGGTGTGATTTAAATATAATTATAAGAATTGAATGCATTCTTTTGAAGTTTCATTGGGGTATGAAAGCGTTGATCGAAGCACATTTTCAACATGAAGCGCTACCACGCTTCATTGAAAATGTACTTCGGTCAACGCTTTCATACCCCAAGGAAACTTCAAAGTAATGCATTCAATTCTTAAATGACAAATTTTAGCAAACACTGTATTTAAATTTCAATTGACCTTTTCATATTTATTAAGTACTCCCAAACATGGAGCTTTTTTAAAAAAAATCGGAAGTCATCAGACTTGAGGTTTTAAAGGGTGTTAGGCCAGGACTTTTAGTTTATCCTTAAATATTTTGTTTTTGTGTTTGTGGCTCCTGAAGGTATATAAAACAGGTACAAACAGAGGTGGGTGTCTGCTATAGCATGTTATGTTTTAGGGACTGTTTACTGTTACAAATACCATGGTTACCTATTTGTCTATTATAGCATGTTATATGTTTTGAGGACTGTTTACTGCTACAGTTACCATGGTTACCTATTTGTCTATTATAGAATGTTAAATGTTTTGGGGACTGTTGACTGTTACATTTACCATGGTTACCTATGTTTTTACACTGTAGATGGTTGATATGTATACAGTTACCATGGTTACCTATGTTTTACATTACAGGTGGTTGATGTGTATACAGTTACCATAGTTACCTATGTTTTTACATTGTAGGTGGTTGATGTGTATGAATTCATCAAAGCACTACCTGGCTGTGCCTCCTACGCAGATGAATTTAGGTCCCAGGAGATTGATGGTCAGGCATTGATGCTTCTGAAAGAAGATCATTTAATGACTACAATGAGTATGAAGTTGGGACCAGCATTGAAAATTTGTGCTAAAATAAACTCCCTAAAAGAAGGGCATGAATGACAAATATGTGTCTTCATGAAGAACATAGATTTTAATTGGTACAGACTGAAAAAGACCAGACGAGACAATTGATTGGTTATCAAAGACTTCTTTATTAGTGTTTAATGTACATTTGATGCACTACACTTTTGGGGAAAAGAGGGGTGGTTATGTAATGCTGGACTTGGNTTGGGGGGGGGGGGGGGGGGAGACAAGAGGGGTGGTGATGTAGTTCTGATGTTTTATGCATGAGTTGAGGAATGCGAGTTCAACATTTTAGTGCCCATTTTAGACAGTTTAACAAAAAAATTACTAAGATTATTTTGAAATAATTAACTTGCATGACTATGGATTAGGTTTGAATAGAAACCGGAACCGGTCTACACCGAACCTGGGAAAACCAGAATCCTGTGTAATCGTACAGTCGAACCTGTATATCTTGAATTCCAATAGCCGTTATCATGGATAACTCGATGTAAAATTCTGGTTCATTCTTAATAATTCTTAGTTTTAACTCAATACAGATAACTCAAATAATTTGTTGTTTCATAGCAAGTCCATCTGTCCATTAGATTTTAACTCCTCAATATATGAATATCTGAAAACTTTGAAATTTTTACCTGTCAAATACAAACAGGACGATTTTTACCTGTCTAATACAAGCCGGTTGGTTTTTATCTGTCATTTATATAAACAGCATGGTTTTCAGCTTAGAGAAGTTTTACTCTGCATGATTATTTTTTTATATATGCAAATATGTTTTGTTGTCTTATTATGAAATTCTGTCTTTGTTATACCCCCCGCAAACAAAGTTTGGGGGGTATATAGGTTTCACCCTGTCTGTCTGTCCGTCTGTCTGTCCGCATAGAGGGTACATGGTTTGTCCATGCAACTCCTCCTACAGTTTTTCTGCTAGGAAGTTTTTATTTTGCAGATCATTTGTACATATATCAAAGATGTGCATGTGGTAAGGATTTTGATTTTTGTGCATTTTTACTAAAAATATAGATTGTTGAACTTAGCCATTTTTGTGTGAATATGGCAAAAAGGGTACATGGTTTGTCTGCACAGCTCCTCCTACAGTTTGTAAGTTAGGAAGTTTTTACATTGCAGAACATTTGTACTCCTATCAAAGATGAGCATGTTGTAAGGATTTTGATTTTCATGAATTTTACCAAAAAATATAGATTGTTGAACTTAGTCATTTTTTTTTATTTGTGAATTTGGCTGAAAGGGTACATGGTTTGTCCGTGCAACTCCTCTTACAGTTTTTATGCTACGACGTTTTTATTTTTGTTGAATGTGTTAAACATTATAATTTGACAAATAATATATTTTCCATGTAGACATAGTTTTCAATAATCTTGGACACAGTCAGAGTGAAGCGGGCGGTATTAGTCCCGCTATGCGGACAGTTCTAGTTTGTTTTATTCATGATGGTCAGAGAGTACTTCTCGTCAAGTAGCAATTCTTTCGAACATGTCACTTTCAGGTCAATGCACAAGAAGTCAAACGAAGTTAATGTGTAAAAATTATCAAGGCAGCATCTTCATTATTTTGCATTATAATGAACACAAAATTTCATGTTTTTCTGTATGAATTGAACACATTGGCTAGAATTGATATTTTGCGAGGTAGCCTCACAGACCAGCATTCTATTGGCTAGAATTGGTATTTTGCGAGTTATCCCCACAAACAAGTATCTTTATCTTCATGCTGTATAAAATGTTTATGACCATTGCTAGACTCTTTAGAAAGTAGTATATTATTGTTGCTTAATACTATTTTGCAGGCAAAATAAAATACATATACATATTTTGGTGCTATTCGTTTTGTATTTGTTTTTTGTTTTTATTTTGATTTGTTTTATGCTGTTAAATGTAGGATATTTACATTTGATTTAACATTTAACATTTAAATGATGGTTTAGGCCATAAGCTCTGGGGTCCGTTATTGAGCTTGTGATTAAACTAACCAGATGATTAGCCAAAATTACATAATTAATTAATCCCATACTTGGCTTATGCAATGATTAAATTTTGTTGCTGAACTGAAATTTAATCAATGCATTAACTAATGATATTTAATCATTGAATTAGCTAATTATGTGATTAGGAATGAATCATGTAATTATGGCTAATCATATGATTAGCTTAATCACAAGTTCAACAATGGAACCCTGATGTTATAAAGATGACTTTTGTGTCACAAAGAATAAATTTATTATGTCTTCATTTCCAAATTAGGACTTGGGTGTTCTGTACAACAATGTAGTGTACCCAGTTATATGTCAGGGTAAGGGTGAAGGACTTGGGTGTTCTGTACAACAATGTAGCATACCCAGTTATATGTCAAGGTAAGGGTGAAGGACTTGGGTGTTCTGTACAACAATGTAGTGTACCCAGTTATATGTCAGGGTAAGGGTGAAGGACTTGGGTGTTCTGTACAACAATGTAGCGTACCCAGTTATATGTCAGGGTAAGGGTGAAGGACTTGGGTGTTCTGTACAACAATGCAGCGTACCCAGTTATATGTCAGGGTAAGGGTGAAGGACTTGGGTGTTCTGTACAACAATGCAGCGTACCCAGTTATATGTCAGGTTAAGGGTGGACATTTTACCCACATGTAGAAAACACTTACAATGACCATATCATTTTACTGAGGTGTGTATTATTGGACAATAAAACTAGTTTAACCCACCACTTTGTTATTGAAATGCCTGCACCAAGCCAGGAGAGTCAGTGGCTAGGCTATATGTTTATAAGGGGTATTTATTTTTACTGTTTCTTTGATTTTCAAATTAATAGTGATGGAGTGGTATTTTTTGTTTACCATTTTATTAACAAAATCAGAAGAGGAAGATAATCCTTGTCTCTCTCTTTTTTTTATGGGGGGTGTTGGGCAGGGGGTGGGAATGACATGCAATATTATCTCCCTTAAGTTACTACATTAAAGGAGATCAGTTGTGTTCCTTATTAAGATTAAGAACTGTAGTAAATATCTAATTAATTTTTAGCAACATTTTTTAGTTTTAATACTTTTATGGAATAGAACAATGTTTCTTTCATTATTACGGCGTTTTAACCCCGCTGAACCAGTGGTGGAAAAAATCTGTAATCCTCAAGAGGATTAAAATGTCTCGTGCCTTTCCCCGCATTAATTTCAAACGCATTAATTTGAAATTTTGAAATAAAGTTCGTGTTAAATAATGGGAGAAACAAATTCTCCTTCAGTTGCCAATTTGGGTTACGATATATCTCCACTCTCAAGAGTTAAATTAAAAATTTTAACCACTTGCCTGATGGCTTGTGGTTAAAATTTTTAATTTAATTCTCTTGAGTGGAGAAATATCATAACCCACGGGCAACTGAAGGAGAATCTATATGTACGAATGTGAGCTGCACTTGGCCTTTATAATAGCCATGCAGGTGAAGGTTGAATTCATTTGGTCTAAAAAAACATTTTTTATTGTGTTACAATAGTTGCCCTCTTATAAGACCAGCCATTCAGAAATGAAAAGAAGTGGCCTTATAAGAAGGGTGGCCTCTTTTGAGGGGGATAAATTTAGTAGTATTTTATGATCTCAGTGCATCTGAAGACTGGCCCGATGAGAGGGATGGCCTTAGTTGGGAGGGACTTTATAAGAGGGGGGCTACTGTATTTACAATTTACAATTAGTCTTGTTTATTTTTGTTTTGTTGATATTGTATAATTTGTATGATGTTGGACATATGATGCTGCATCAGGAAAATAATAATTAAAAAATAGTACAAAAAAAATAGCATGTATTGTGTGATGATATTCTCAAAAATATATTTATCAGTATCATGCAGAAACAGTGAATAAATATGTAAATTTTTTATTTTGTCTTCTTTTGTAAAATACACAAAAATGTATTTGGTTGAAATCTACCTCTACAAATCAGTGCCAGTCACCACGCTAATTGGAGACTTTGGTTTTAGTGAATGTGACAATTTGTACTTGATGACACTTAATGTCAGTGACTTCAGGCAGATCAAATTTTGAGATTTAAATGTCTTCTGTTTCCTCCGCCAATAAAACTGTCACTATGAAAAACTGCAATATTGTTGAAAGTGGCATTTTTATGGCCCTAATGACCAAGTTTTATGCACATCTAATTGTTTGTCCTGCATTTGGTTTCCGTTCAATAATCTAATATCCTCTTAAGACTAAAGGTTAGGGAACATAATAGATGGCCAAGTTCAATTTTAGACTTCAAAACTTTTTCTATTCATTCTAGAGTTATGTCCCTTGATGTTGAAAAATGTCAAATTATCAACAATTTAAGTTCCCATAAAGATTTTTTTTTAAATTGTTACGAAAGGTCAGGGACCATAAAAGAGAGGTCAAGATCAATTTAGACTTCTTTTCTGCTCACTCTGGAGTTACGTCCCTTGATATGTTGAAAAATGACAAATTGTCGGGTTTCTGTTCAACAATTGAAATTCCCCATAGGCAAATTATTTGATTATTATTTATTTTTGGTGTTTTAACACCACTTTCAGCAATATTTCAGCTATATCATGGCGATCAGTTTTAGTGGTGGAAGAAGCCGGAGTATTTGTTATACAAGTTCAAGTACCATAAAAGATGGGCCAAGTTTTATTTTGGACTTTTAACCCTTTTTTTTCTGTTCTGTAGTTGTACACCTAGATTTACTGAAAATACCATTTTATCACATTTCCAGTCAATAACTTAAGTTCCCTTTTGCAAACTATTTGACATCCATTAAAGAATGCTTTTGGTCACAATCACATGGTAATTCACAGGTCAAGGTCAAATTTAGTTATTATTCCTTTTATGCTTCCATAGTTGTGTCCATTAATTGAAAAAGGACAAAATCATGGTTGCTATATATGTTCTTACTTTAGTATTCCATGACATGTGGAGTGACATGTGGAGTGACATGTCTACCTGTGTACTTGTTTAAGTCAGCTAGATCTATAAAACATTTAGTTGGTCTAGTTCGAAGTGGACATCATCATCTCATTCAAAAGAAGCTTGTTTTTCTTAATCAACAAGTTAGATGCATTTTGTAAAATTTATTT
>MJUT01028080.1:239262-250878 GCA_002080005.1 Gigantidas platifrons | reverse complement strand
ACTGGGTCGATACTTTTGCTGGTGGACTATTAGTCCCCCAGGGTCACATTCGCCCAGTAGTCAGTGTTTCTATGACTGGGTCGATGCTTTTGCTGGTGGACTAATAGTCCCCGAGGGTATCATCCGCCCAGTAGTCAGTGTTTAGACACTGGCATGGTTAAATTAGCCTAAACAATATAATTATTATTAAAACTAAGGTTCTCCTTTCTCTGGTCATAGGTGACCACATCAGATTTTGGCTATCATGTTCATTCCTATTGGTTTTCTTGCTCCCAAAGATTTTAAAATTATTTGATTTTAAATATTTTGACTATGAGCGTTCCCGGGGAAGGTTATTACAGAAACGCGTCGTGGGCACGAATTGTTTGATATCTACGTTACGTTTTTATTACTAGTCCTCAATAACAAATTGAATTATAAAATATTCAGAAAAAATATAGAAAGTCGTAAAACCATGCAAGAAACAAATGTCACTAGAACGTAAAGACCTGGCTGCAAAAAAAAAAAAAAATCTGTTAAATATGGGCTCTCCTTACAATCATAAAGTTTTCTTGTTCTACAAAATCGTCCAATAAGAACAATGATAATACAGTTTTCTGATTACCTGTTTTGTGAATATAAGTACATACATCTATGAGTAACACGACGGGTGTTTTATAAGAGGCAGGAACTACTTACCCTTCGCTAGCACCTGAGTTCACCATCGGCTTTGGTGCGTTCCGTGTTGCACATATTTTTTGTTTTCTGTGTTGTGTTGTGTTGTGCTTTGTTTGTTTTTGTTTGTTTGACTTCATCCTGTGTCTAGTGTGTCTACTGTTGTTTTTGTTTGTTTGACTTCATCCTGTGTCTAGTGTGTCTACTGTTGCCAGCATCTCTGGATTATCCAGTTTTATTTGCCCCTTCAATACCCTCCAATGCTTATTCACGACTACACGAATGTTTTAAGACTGCAAGCCTTTGTAATGTTCACAGAAACGCTTCAGATTGGTGTTAATTCTTGACGTGTGTCGCAGCAATTTAGGAACCACGAAGTTGTTTGTTCTGCAGCATTAGGGACAGATTGTTTCACCATTTGTTATTTTACTCAGATCTAATACTCACGTCTTATTCTGAGCAGTGTCACCTCATGATTTATCTCCTGTTCCTTCATACACCAGTAGGCATTGATTGCTCTTAAAATAAATTCTTGTAAGTCAAAATAAGTAAAAATTAACAGTGAAAATTGTTATTTGTCGTATGATAAAGAAAATAAGGTGTGAATTCATATTGCCATATACAAATACAAATGTTTTATTAATGAAAGTTCAATCAAGGTGAACATGAGAATACAAAGAGAAATCAATATAAGAGCATAATTATAAAACTTGATTTTCATATTGCCTACGTTTAGGCCTATTAATCTATATAGTTTAACCCTGCCACTTGTTATTGAAATGCCTGTACTAAGCCATGCGAGCGAGCTGTCATGTATACGTGTGTTAGGAACATCGTCTTAGTGCCTGATATTACGATTCGATTTTGGAACTGTTTTGACAGTGTGGTATTTTTAGTGTTTCATTCGTTTAATTTCTTCGATATAAAACTATTTTAGTTTGTTTTGGTATAGAAGTCTTTAGGCTATGCTCAAGTTAGCAAGTTTAACAGCCGTATGTAAACGTTCAAAATGATTAAATAAAAAAAAAAGAAAAAAAAGATATAAATGCAGAACCGTACAGGTGGTTTAATGGTTCGCCTACTCGCCTTCTGCTCGCACCCAGTTCTCCATTGTCGGGTCCTACCAAAAACTATTTTTGTATTTTGTATTTACTGCTTCGCCACTAATAAATCAACGTTAAGGTGTAAGATCAACGACTGGTTGTTTACAGAATCTGGATAGCCTGTCCGAGTGGAACGACATGTCTACACATGCTCTTTTGTTGCAGTCTGCAAGAACTTTTAAATTCCATCTATAAGTACAATGCATTACAGACAGCATTATCAGCTCATCTAAATGTAATTTGATATCACCACGATATAGCTGAAAATTTGTTAACTTGTTAAACAAGAAGCACTCACTCATTATAAAGGGGCCGTGATCGCATGGTAGTTGGATTTACAACTACCTATGCAATCAGTGCCTATCACCACTGATGTTGTGTGTTCGAATCTCGATCAGGGCGAGGTCTACAACAGTATGTGATAGGCCATTGGTTTTCTCCGGGTCCCCCGATTCATCCACCAAAAAAATTGACCGCCACGATATAACTGAAATATTTTTAAAAGTGGCATTAAACACCATCAAATAAACAACAATATAAAGGAGATATAGACTTACGGTTCATGGATAAGATAAAATGGTCCATATTGCTCAATACAATCTAATTTCGTAGAATTCGTTCCTTCCGGTAAATCTATAGAGTGAAATGTTGACGTTTCATGGTTGTAGCTGTGAAAATCCCATCTAAAGTCAGAGAAATATCTCGACATGTGACCATGCATCTTTCTTCCCCACCATCTGCTTGGAAATGAGCAATGTCCATTTACTAAAAATAAATATAGCAAATACAGTCAAACCTGTATTAAGAGGTCACCCTTGGGACAAAGAAAAAGTGGCTTCATAAGACAGGTGACGTCTTAAATGAGGTTCAATTCATGTAAATTTTCTGACAGGACAAGAAAAAAGTAACATTTTAATACAAGTGACTGCTTAATAGAGGTGACCGCATGGACAGGTTTTACTTTATTTGTATATGTTACATACACACGGTTATGATATTCTACATAGGACCTCGATCAGCGAGTGATTCAGCTTCTTGAATCTTGATTATAATCCTAATGTTATAGACGACAGTTACCTTAAACATGAAGCGATACTACCCGAGGACGTTGGTGTCACTGAGCAGTCTGATATATAAGTTTGATAGTCACGGATATATGAAAGTGGATAAACACCAATAACCACCTTATCAATCAAAAATCAATAGTCTTTGTCTACAATAATGTATGTCAAAAAACATTCACACTTCTCTCCTTTTGTCGCTTTCCTGCTCCCAATGATTTAGCTACTCCATGGCAATAACCACCTCATCAATCAAAAATCAATAGTCTTTGTCTACAATAATGTATGTCAAAAAACATTCACACTTCTCTCCTTTTGTCGCTTTCCTGCTCCCAATGATTTAGCTACTCCATGGCAATAACCACCTCATCAATCAAAATCAATAGTATTTGTCTACAATAATACAGCTTTGACTAATGTTAATCACATTATGTGTTTTCTTGTACACATTAATTACAGGTATATATTACTTCAATGACAAAACATTATGACCAATCAAAATCAGATACATATGCTATGTTGTTGTGGATTAATGTTTCATTAATTTGTTATATAACAAGACGTACACAGTGTGTTCAATTTTCATGGGATACAAAGCCAACAACAACAGTTCAAACATCAATGTAAAACAAAACAAACGAATAATAGCCGAGTCAACACGACATCCAACAAACACTGAGGGTAAAACTAGGTTCCCCGGAAGGGTTAACATGTCCTGTTCTATTATAAACACCCGTCAGAATCAAAATAAAACCATTGAGAAAACATAAATTTCATGGACAGAAAGATTTGATTTGCATTTTTACTGACCTACTAAATATACAGTCGTAAAATATATAATCAAGAAACAAGTTCTGTAATTTAGTGACGTCTCATCCAAAATATACATTTACTTAAATAGTGACGTCCGACCCATATTGTGTTGTGTTTTTGTTTTGTTTTTCTTCCTCTTGTGTACCCTATATTGTCAGTTTCTGTGGGTTGTCCATTTTTGATTGCCCCTTCGGTATTCTCTAACATTTATTTACCCAATGATGCCAGTTTCTCTGAATTGCCCATTTTTGATTGGCCTTCGGTATTCTCTAACGTTTACTTATACAACACTGAAAATTCCAAAATTTACGGATTATTGTTTTGTATGTGGAAATAAAATGAAATAGACCATGGTTATAGAGTCAATACTGCTACAAAAAGTAAATCGAAAAGGGGCCTATGTGGTTTGTGATAAGGTTGTGTGTTTTTATGTTGCTTTCTAAAACATTTCATTGGCGGTCAGTTTTTAATAGGGAAAGAAACCAATGTACTACGAGAAACCACGTGATCTGCCACTGACAAATCTTATCACATAATGTTGTATAGAATCATACTGTTGTAGAAACCATATATAAATACGCAGTCCACGCACAAATCTGGCTTATCAGCTAACAACCTGACGTATGACTGTTTAATAACTAGTTGACTTTTAGTTGACTTTTTGTATTTAGTCTGTTTAAAATTAGGAAAAGCAACTGTTACTTCATATTGACCTCATTTTCCAGGTCAGATTTTATTAATGCGTATTAAGTTTTCACGTAACAGAATAATTATTGATGTGATTCTTATCATCTCACTAAATCATGACAGCATTAACTAGTTTAACCCCGTCACTTATTATTGAAGTGCCTGTACAAAGCAAGGAAAGTGAGCGTTAATGTATTTGTGTGTTAGGGGTCAGAGGTCATGTATTTGTGTGTTAGGGGTATCGATTTTGCCTATTTCTACGATTTTGATACATATCTGATATAAATTATTGAGTAATGAGTACATCTCATCATGGACTAAAACCAAATTCGGAATATTAGTGAAATTTCGGGGGGGGGGGGAGGGAGTAACTCCCTATATTCATGCTTCTAGTGATGAGCACAAGAATACAAGAAAAACAAATAGCGATTTTTTTTACCTTAGCACATATGAGTTGGTCATTAATTTCAGTAGCAGTAAATAAAAAGCCTTGTTTTTTACATTACGAATATTTGAATAGCCCCAGTATTTTGCCAAATCTTGTTTATTAGAAAGCTTGTTTGTCTAACGAATTCTTTTTAATGTTTATATAATTTAAACCATGAATGCAGATGGGTTGTCGTAGTCCTAGCTGAACAAGTCATTGGTAAAATGTGGAAGTTGCTCCTATCGTCACCGAGGGTGTTATATATACCGACTGCATATATAGATGTAAATCAAGCCGTCATAGGAACAAGGATGCGATGTCCCAGAGACTGAACAGGTACGTTTCAATTCCTCTTTATTTCCATTTGCTGTCCACGATTTCGTTTTGTTTGGTCGTTTATCTAGGAAACTGTGTATTTGTACAGTTCTTGGTTTTCATATGCTATGTGTCCAGATATTTCTTTGCTGAGAAAAGTCTGAAGATACGAAAGCAGTAACCAGAAGAAATAAATCTAAGAAGGACAGATAATACAATGGTCAAACAAAAAAAAGTACAAAGTGACAAACAATGGCCTACAAAACACTATGCAAAATATAAATGGGTAAAATCTCATTGGTGCGGAAGGGCATGTAGGTCCTGCTCCATTACTCTAATTGGTAAATATCCGATAATAATTCACTAAAGAGACGAAAGTAGACGATAAACTCATCCTTTATTATGGCCATTTTAGACATAAGCAAGCAAATAACAAACAAACAAACAAACAAACAAACAAACAAGCTATATAAAATAAAAACGTAGATATCTAATTTATTGCACACGACACGTTTCTGGAATAACCTTCATCAGGTACGTTACTGTAATAACCTTCATCAGGTACGTTACTGTAATAACCTTCATCAGGTACGTTACTGTAATAACCTTCATCAGGTACGGTCAAAGTCGAAAGGTTAGAAAGACAAATGATTTTTAAAGTTTTGGGAGCGAACTCACAAATATTTAAGAAAGCGACGATACCATACAATACTATTATATCATAGTCATTAAGTACTTGTGTCTGATGCTTAAGAGTAATAACTTTTAACTTAGATAGAGATCAATGTCAAGAAACCATCTTGAACCGTATGTTACATATAATTTCTATGTCTAAGCAAAATTTTATCTGAGTATATAATGATTCATATATAAAAATATTTAGTATGACGTAATCATCCTTAGTCGAGCGTTAAGAAAAGCTTACAGATATCAAAGAGGTAATCAGAAGCGGTACATCGGAGGACAGACAATATAGTGGTCGAAAGAAAAAGGACAAACAACGATCTACAAAACATTACACAGAAAACCAAAGATCGAACAAAACGTACACCACAAACACCGAGGATGAACTTAGGTGCTCCGGAAGGGTAAGCAGTGTTTTACTTCACTCTTGTTACAAACTCCGTGATAAGTCATGAATGAGAAAAGGACTGGACTGTGATTACGACAAATGGAACAAATCAAAGTAATGACAATGAACCATTGTTAGCAGTGAAATCGTGATAGCGACCACAAGCTCTGGAATATCGGATCAACTGAGAGATATATTAATCATATGCAGATGCTGCTGGAATGTTGCTACATATAAATATTAGCTATGAGCATCCATTTACCCTGCTATTATACTGTCCCTCATTATATAGTCATTCATGTTTGTGATAGTATGTCGTCTTTTTTAGGTGGAGGAGAATCTGTGCAGGTTTTCTTAACGTTTGTTGATATCCGCACTGCTGTCGAAGATCCAGTTATCAGTAGGGGATTGGGAACCCATTATCTGGTTAAACCCTGCCACATATTATGTCCAAAGCCAGGAACTAGATTTCTAACGTTATATGTCGTGGTCTGTTTTATGTTTAATAATTTGAGGTGACAGATGATTGTTCGTTTTGTTGATAATGTTGGAATTGTTGACCATCACTATTTAAACGTTTTTCCCCCATAAAACAAAACAAAAAGAAAATTCAGTAGCTTGTAAGGTTATCATTTATAATATATAAGAAGAGTTTGAAGATACCAAAGGGGCAATCAGAATCCGTACATGGAAGAATAACAGACAATACAATGGCCAAAAGAAAAAGTACAAAAGGACAAACTACGATCTACAAACAAAAGATCGAGTAACACGAAGACCACTAAAACCGGGGGTGAACTCAGGTTCTCCGGAAGGGTAAGCAGTTCCTGTTCCACTAGTTATACCCGTTGGGTTAATCTAGTTACAAACCCGGTGATAAGTCATGAATGAGGAAAGGACCAGAAAGTGATTACGACAAGTGGAACATATCCGTAGTAATTTGTGACACTGATATTCCATAACGGTCAGTCAAATCATGGTGGCGACCGTAAAACTTTGTGAAGACTTCAACTTAACTAAGAGGAACCCTTGGTTAGTAGCATCCTTGTTAGCAGCAACCCTCTATCAAGGAAATCCTGATAGGAACCACAAGCTCTGGAATATCGTATCAACTGAGAGGTATAACCTCCATATGCAGGTGCTGCTGGAATGTTGCTACATAGAAATGAAAATTTCGCGATGGGAAAATTGAAATAATCTCTTTTGTCATAAGGTTTCGTTCTTAATCTGTCAATTTCGAGGTGTAAATCAAGGTATGAAGCAGACCTATCTGTATCTGCGGTATCTTTTATTTCAAGCTCAATGGGATATATATATGCGATCAACGAAATAACCAAACCTAGAATCAATTAGTGAAAGGACATCATCTATAGAGGAACGTGAAATTAACGGATCGGGTTAGCTTTTTGTAGTTTTTCTTGAGTAGACTTTGCATGAAGTCTGCCTCATACGAATAAAGGAAAAACACGTCTACCAAACATAGCAACTATGTTGTAAATTAAAACTCGAGCATGTTGATGATATCAGTTTCAGAGTGGTTTTTTTTTTACAAAATAAAATCTGTCCCTTCCTAACACAAGGTATTTGTATCTACGTTGACCATTTATTTTTATGAAACACATTTGGACCGACTCCTTTAATCTGTCCTTCAACTTAGAATGAGGAATAGTTGTGTAGAAGGTAGAGGGGTGGGAAGTCAAATGTTTTAATGCTATTGCAGGAGGAGAGGGATCTTTTGTATGTATCAATATTTGAAGTCGTAATAACAACCTGGTGGTTTTCTACCTTTGTACGAGTACATTGCGAGTTTAATCTTGGTCTATTCCATGATGTGTAAAAACGGCATAATATAAACTTCTGTAATATAATGTCATTGATTGTTACATATTCTAATATGACGTCCTTCAAACGCTTTGAGTCCAAACCCGTGGTAAAATTAATATATACCTACACCCATTGTAATTTATGACGTCATCGACAATTTATAACGATATTTTACCAATTTTTACATATTAGAATCGAAATAATTCATGGAAGCCATATGTATAAATTGTTTTTACCACGGGTAGGCCTTTATGTCAGCTTTTTACCCCTCGCTAACGCTCGGGGTAAAACTTCGTGACATAAAGGCCTACCCGTGGTAAAAACAATATATACATATGGCTTCAATGAATTATTTCTTAACCAAAAGTTTCTAAAATCTAAATATAGAACGTCTATGCCACCAAGCTTGTCAGTGATCAGGGAAATATTTTCATAATCAATGCTAGACATAAATAATCCTAGATAGCCTTAGATAATAATGTCTAATCATAGATAGCCTTAGATAATAATGTCTAGTCATAGTATGAATTACGGCTAGGCATAAAAACACATGGACTGTCGGATTACTCGAAGCGTATGCATAATTAATTGCGCAAAACAATTAGTTATGTAATAAACGAGGTTTCCAATGTTTCAATAAACAAATATTATGTTCGAAATAAAGGTCCTGGCTGTGAACAGGCACAACAATATAAAGGAGTTAATCGAGTGATCACTAGTATAAATCTCTTGGACTCCAGTAGCCTTTATACCAGCGGACATTTATAAATCTCTTGGACTCCAGTAGCCTTTATACCAGCGGTTAAATGTTAATACCTTGAAATTACAAATACATATAGGTTGTTTATGCGAAAGTAAAGAGGTTTTGCAGATGTAAGTGTCAAAGGTCAATGCCACGTAGAACTTCAACAGCAACATTTTATGCAATTTAAATCAGGAAGTCTTTATTTCATGCAGCATCATGGCACAGTACTAGAATTAAGTGGGGTTCACAGTAGTGCATAGATATTTTTTGGTTTGAATACCACTATTCAGTTTTCTGTCTATAGTAATTTGATTGTATTTTCATGATGTATTATTATCGGGAAAGGGTGGCTTACTGTGCTTTAGTGTTCACCTTACCTGAAAAATACCTGACTGTTGATGCAACATAGCGCTCAATATTTTAATTAATAGTCCGGTATTTTTCATTAAAAGCTCCCTATATTATACAAATATCACACTATTAATTAAAAACAGCACTATAATGTTACCAAATACCGCGCAAATTGCGAGCTAATTTACAATTTTATACACAACGGTTTGGATATAAGATTAGCGCGCTCTACTATACATATCACATTATATTTGAATACTTTCAATAAATACCGAGCTTATCACATTAGCGCGGTAAGACAAGCCGTCAATGACACGAACCATACGGATCAACTTTGAACATGAAAGTTAAATCGTGCTCCGAGAAAGGCAGAGCTATTCCATAAAACTATCGAAATATTAGATTAATAAATAGATATGGAATCTAATTAACACTGAAAAGTATTTACTTATTAAAACTGACAACTAAAAAGATCCCCAAAGTTTATAAGAAACCCTATGATATTCTGTTAAAGCTAACTTACCTGAAAACAAGCATACTAGTAATGGCAAAATCTCATGAATTAGCATGGCAAAATTCCCCCTCTTAAGGATGGAGTAAATTCTGCAAAATCAGTATCTCTCTTTACATTCAAGCTTGAGATAATAAAATTCATACTGCATTAATAATAGACAGGTGTTGTTTTATATACTTAGTCAATAAATGCTTAAATATCAAAATAACAGCTGTGATTAGTCTTTTTATTTGTAGCGTTCTAAACTCACTCACTCACTCACGCACTCACTAATAGGTCTCAAAAACTTCTAAGCAACGATGAAAGGCATTTAATCAAACAAGCCCAGGACATACAGTATTTATATTTTTGCGGGGCCATCGTGATGGTATGGTAGTTAAATATACAACTACCTGTGCAATCAGTACATATCACCACTCAAATTATGAGTTCGAACCCTGTTCATGGCGAAGTGTACTCGATACAACGGTATGTGATCAAGTTTGTCAGTGACAGAGGTGGGTGGTTATTTCCAGGTGCTCCGGTTTCCTCCACCAATAAAACTGACCGCCTCGATATAACTGAAATATTGTTGAAAGTGGCGTTAAACACCATAAACCATTATTTTTGTTTCTATTTAAATTATGTCCTGGTTGACTGTTTATGGTATTAATTTTCCGGAAATTTATTAAGAGGAAGAAAAAACATAGCATATTTAAATTTAGAAAATTAAACTATTCATTTGTACTGTATGATCTCTACTTAAAGTAGACCGTTACAGTGGTGCAATGGATATCGTGCTCGGCTGGTGTGCTATAGATCATGGGTTCGAGCCCCGGATAGGTCAAAAAAGATTATGAAATTGGTATTTGTTAATTGTTGTTTCTCGGCTAAGCACGGCGTATTAAGGAGAAAGAGTATTAACTGCTTCGATCGGAATCACGATAATGTGTCCGAGTGGAGCAACATGTCTACCGGCGGACTGTTGGTGCAGTGAGCTAACACTATAGAAATCCAACTAATCGTGTTGGTCTATTGCAAAGCGGACATCATCCCATCGAATGCAACTTGTTCTCGCCATGATATAGCTGAAAAATTGTCCATGGGCTCTCACTCCAGTAAGAGTTTTATTAGTATACAGATGCCGTTTAATTTTGCTGACGATGACAATTTATTTATAACAAAATCTATCACAAAATAAATGAAATATACATGAAAATGAATCAGCTTGGGATAGCACGAGACATATTTTACAGGAAAATGACGTGCACTTATTTAAATATATAGGTCTAGTTGCGTTTGATGTTTGTTTGATTGCTTGATTGTGCTTAATGCGACTTTCAACAATATTTCAGTTTTATTGGTGGAGGAAACCGGAGTACCCGGAAAAAACCACAAGTCACTGAGAAACTTTATCGCATAATGTTGTACACCTCGCCCTGACCGATATTCGAACTCACAACTTTAGTGGTGATGGGCACTGATTGCATAGGTAGCTGTAAATCCAACTACAATACGATCACGGTCACGACTCATTTATATTCCTGGATTTCAATTTTCATCGTTTGAAAGGAAATTGCATTTTCGTGGATACATAAATTAGTGGATCTCCTACTATAGTCAGTACATGTTATATATGGTGACATATATTCGTTAAATTCTTGATTTCGTGGTTTGATATTAACCACAAAATCCACGTAAATTTATATACCACTACAAATAATGAACTCTCAGCATTTGATTAATACCAAACGCCATTAATATATATATATTTATGGTATGTGTTTTTTTCTTTGCTCTATCACCTACAAAACTTTTACAGGACTTTGTCGTAAACGTGTGTGTTAAGTCACCTTTAGTAATAGACAAAACTTTTACAGGACTTTGTCGTAAACGTGTGTGTTAAGTCACCTTAGTAATAAACAAAACTTTTACAGGACTTTGTCGTAAACGTGTGTGTTAAGTCACCTTTAGTAATAGACAAAACTTTTACAGGACTTTGTCGTAAACGTGTGTGTTAAGTCACCTTTAGTAATAGACAAAACTTTTACAGGACTTTGTCGTAAACGTG
>MJUT01028080.1:194629-208031 GCA_002080005.1 Gigantidas platifrons | reverse complement strand
AAGGATATGCGCCAAAACCTGTAATTTAATTTTAAATGAAAGAAGAAATGTTTTATATTGTAGATAATGTTGATTTTGTATATATATGTATGTAATATCTTGATATAAGATTGTTCTATATATTTGTGCTATAGATACTGTTTTAATTATAGTCTCTTATAATGCTGTAAAGAATGGCTCTCTAATTTATTGTTGTATGATTGTTTTATTTGTGTATTATGACCTGTAATTGAGATGAGACTTAAATAAAATATTGAATTGAATTGAATAATTAATGAGCTTGGCCAGCAGACGATCAGAAGTTATTTGTTTAATTACATGTACATCTAATTAAACAAATTTCTATTGATCTGAGATGGTTATTTGGTCATCTTATTGATTTATCTATCTTATTTTCAAGTTGTTGTCAAACTTAAAAATTATGAAAAAAAATAAAATCGTAGATACTGTCACTTTAATATACATGTATTCACACAAATTGGTCATATTTAGTAAACTGTTAATACAAAATCAAATTTAAGTAATGTGTTATTCTACGTTCAACACTATTTCAGAAAATATTGGGAGAATGCATAATTGATAAATAGAACTGGTGTGTATTTGAAGTAATAAAGTCTTATAAGTGTCCATCGACGTCAAAAATAATTTTAAAAACGCACAAATACCATAATAAGTATCATTCAGATAAAAATGCTATAATGTAATAAAAATAGAATATATCATGGATATTGACAATTAGATAAAACTACTATACTAGAAACTAAACATTTATTTTTTGTACAATTTATCTGCTTATGAAGATCTGCCATACAATAGAAAAGATTGAATATACTAGAGGGGCAATGAGAAGGTGTATATAGAAGGACAGACAAGACTATTGTCAAAAGAAAAGGACAAACAATTATCTACAAAATACTATTAATTAGGAAATACAAACCCCACTAAAATACTAGGAGGGGGGAGGGGCGGGACTCACATATGGTTACAAACCAAGTCATGAAAGAGGACAGACAAGGATTGGGATAATGACAAACATATCCGTGGTCATTTGTGACGCAGATAATCCATCACGATTAATCAAGTATTGATGACTTCAACTTAACAGTTAATCAAGGTCAAGGATTGTCTGAAGTTTGTTAATCAGAAGAGCGGTTACTAATATAACAATTGCACCTGTTCCCACAAGAAACATCCAATTTACCCAGCAGTATTGAGGTCTGGGTGTCGCTGTATTTGGTAGTGACAAGAATAGCTTATGTGGATATTTTTCCCGGTAATTGGCAAGAATGACGTCATTTGGTTGATTTGTGTCGATCTTGAAAATCTGAAGTAGACGTTTTGTTTGTTTATTCAGTATGTTGTGAGACCATTCACAATTTTCATCCAGACAGCTACCATGAAACCAATCCTTACATATGTGTGTAAAAGGACAATGTAATTCGCCGGGAATACACCCTTTGTAGTTATAGTAACAACAAGGACCAGTTACTATATTATGAGGAGTTGCAGTCAATTTATCTTTACATTTTTGACTGTAAGTTTCCAGAAGTGTCTTGTAGTTGCCATCTGCAATAAATCCCAAATCAGTCAAAATGTCACGTGACTGCTCAGTAACCAAGTTGTGATTTCTCGTACATGTGTCTACGTCACACGATTCGTCACCGATAATATGTTTCGCACAAACATGAGGATATCGACAAGACTCAACAGGATGATCCATGTCTCGGTTGTATTTTATACAAGGTACAGCAACGAACTTTATGTTCTTCCTGCTTGAAATTAAATAATCTATAATAAACAAATATTTGAGATTATTTTAAAATAAAATTTGTATTAAGTCATAAAGGTATTTGATACTCTTCATTACAATCTAATGCACAGTCATAACAGTGAGCGATACTCTCCATTACAATCTAAGATACAGTCATAAAGATGAGCGATACTCTCTATTACAATCTAATGTACAGTCATAAAGGTGAGCGATACTCTCCATTACAATCTAAGGTACAGTCATAAAGGTGAGCGATACTCTCCATTACAATCTAAGGTACAGTCATAAAAGTGAGCGATACTCTCCATTACAATCTAAGGTACAGTCATAAAGATGAGCAATACTCTCTATTACAATCTAATGTACAGTCATAAAGGTGAGCGATACTCTCCATTACAATCTAAGGTACAGTCATAAAGGTGAGCAATACTCTCCATTACAATCTAAGATACAGTCATAAAGATGAGCGATACTCTCCATTACAATCTAAGGTACAGTCATAAAAGTGAGCGATACTCTCCATTACAATCTAAGGTACAGTCATAAAGGTGAACGATACTCTCCATTACAATCTAAGGTACAGTCATAAAGCTGAACAATACTCTACATTACAATCTAAGGTACAGTCATAAATGTGAGCGATACCCTCCATTACAATATAAGTACAGTCATAAAGGTGAGCGATATTCTTCAGTACAATCTAAGGTATAGTCGTAAAGGTAAGCGACACTCTCCATTACAATCTAAGGTACAGTCATAAAGGTGAGCGATACTCACCATTACAATCTAAGGTACCGTCGTAAAGGTGAGCGATACTCTCCATTACAATCTAAGATACAGTCATAAAGGTGAACGATACTCTCCATTATAATCTAATGTACAGTCGTAAAGGTGAGCGATACTCTCCAGTTCAATCTAAGGTACAGTCGTAAAGGTAAGCGACACTCCATTACAATCTAAGGTACAGTCATAAAGGTGAGCGATACTCTCCATTACAATCTAAGCTAACGTCGTAAAGGTGAGCGATACTCTCCATTACAATCTAAGGTACAGTCATAAAGGTGAACGATACACTCCATTACAATCCTAGGTACAGTCATAAAGGTGATCTATACTCTCCATTATAATCTAAGGTAGTCATAAAGGTGAGCGATACTCTCCATTACAATTTAAGGTAGAGTCGTAAAGGTGAGCCATACTCCCCATTACAATCTAAGATACAGTCATAAAGGTGAGCGATACTCTCTATTACAATCTAAGGTACAGTTATAAAGGTGAGCGATACTCTCCATTACAATCTAAGGTACAGTCGTAAAGGTGAGCGATACTCTCCATTACAATCTAAGGTACAGTCATAAAAGTGAGCGATACTCTCCATTACAATCTAAGGTACAGTCGTAAAGGTGAGCGATACTCGACATTAAAGTCGAACGATTGCACTTCGTTATCTGAAACCCTGATTATTCGTTTTCTTAGATAATTTGACGTACAATTGTCGACTCTTTGTAGTAGCTTTTAAAGCCATTTATTACCTAATAAAGTGTATTTTTCTGTTTTATTGAGTCACATTTTAGTATTCAATATTTTTCACTATTAAAATGGGCCTGTCGATCTATTGCAGTCCCGATGAACTATTGCACTGTGCAATATTCTGCACGTGGCGTCTATAGCATCGACCCGAGTTGACCTTTGAACATGATTTCTGATTGGCTTTCAGTTTTGCTGATTGGCTAATCAAATAATTCGTTGTTTAATCGACTCGGAATTGACAATCATTACATTAAAGTACATAGTGGATTTCTGTTATACTTTTTGAATCTAAATAAATTGTATCTTTTTAATTTCTTCTTTATATGACCAAAACAGGTAAAAACAATTGAAAATGCATATTAGTGATGTTATACATGTATGACCAAAACCGGAAAAACAATTGAAAGTGCATCCATGTATTAGTGATGTCTTTCTAGCTAAATCTAGATATTGTATTTGCACATGGACTTTTTTAAATGAAAAATATCAAATCTTGAGGTTCTCACAGGACTTTCAACAAGTATAAAACACAGGATGGTTCAATACTAGATATCGCTCAGTTTTGCCTTCTGGTGTCATGGTTCTAAGAACCAAAAGCTCTACAGAAGTCTCCATTGGGTCAAGGTGGTCTGACGACTCTTTATAGGAGTTATTGCTCTTTAAAGGTAAAACTGATCATTTTCGCAGTTTTTGACTTATAACATGAAAACAGAAGAAGATAAAGAAAAAAACTTTCAATTAATGAAGTGATCACCAGGTTTAGCTATACAATAATGAATATATGGTTGATGCTAGTTTAAGTGATTTGAATCAATGGATCATTGATTGTGTGGAAAAGTGTCAGGATGCTATATTTATTGAAGGTAAAGGAGATGTATGCAGTAAAAATGTAAATAATTAGGACTTGGTAATGTTTTGCTGACATAAAGAAAAACACTTTCTTGGTAAGGTATAAGGTAATTAATCTGTTATTTAATGGTTTCAGGTACAATAGACTGGAACATTTGCCCTTTGGTCCCGGGAATGAACAAAGGTTCTATTGCACTCGGCCGATGGCCTCGTGCAATAGAACATTTGGTAATTCCCAGGACCTCAACTGAATAATATGCCATAAGACGAATATTTGGTTAATTTGAATTAAATTCGTTGATTCATTTTATTCAGACATAACGAATAGTAGCTGTTTAAGCCATATATACTTTCAACAACTCGAATATTCCTTTAGCTCGAATTAAGCACGTCGGTTTGTTTCATTTCTACATAACGAAGTCCGATAGTTCTCAACAGTAATCGTAAAATGTTTGTGGACAGCCAGATAAAAAGAAACAAAATAAATATACTGACATCTAATTCTTACAATATATATCATGTCAGTTGTGAATCCAAAATATTCTGTTGGAATTTAACATGCTGTTAATAATGCTTGACATTCTTGTGACACCATCTAATATGATCTAACCCCGTCACATTTTTGTGTCTTTCCCAAGGTATGACCTGGAATTCCAACGCCAAATGTCGAGGTGTTTTTGTGTTCAATTGTTTGGGGTGATAAGTAATTGTTCATTTTGTTGATATTAGTGGATCTCTGTTTTCATGATATGATTCTGGTTCACAATATATCAAGTAATGTATGGATGCGTAGGTTACCATATTGCATGGCTTTGTGCGACTGGTGATAAGTTATGTATCCAATGAGTCATTGATGAACATTTGTTGATTATGAGTGTCTGTCATTGGATCGATATAATTATATTAATTGTGATGATTGCTGTAGCATACCGGATTTCAGTTCATGTATTCATTTGATACAAGTCAGCAAATGATAGTAATGTAACGCCAAGTGAGCAAATGATTGCAATGTAACACCAACTGAGCAAATGATTGTAATGTAACACCAAGTGAGCAAATGATTGTAATGTAACATCAAGTGAGCAAATAATTGTAATGTCACGCCATGTCAGCAAATGATTGTAATGTAACGCCATGTCAGCAAATGATTGTAATGTAACGCCAAGTGAGCAAATGATTGCTATGTAACGTCAAGTGAGCAAATGATTGCAATGTAAGGCCACGTGAGCAAATGATTGTAATGCAACGTCAAGTTAGCAGATGATTATAATACAACGCCACATGAGCAAATGATTGCACTGTAACACCAAGTGAGCAAATGATTGTAATGTAAGGCCACATCCATCAGCAAATGATGGTAATGTAACGTCAAGTGAGCAAATGATTGAAATGTATCGTCAAATGAGCAAATGAGTATACTGTAATGCCACGTGAGCAAATGATTGTAATGTAACGCCAAGTGAGCAAATGATTGCAGTGTAAAGCCACGTTAGCAAATGAAGGAAATGTAACGCCGTGAGCAAATGATTGTAATGTAATGTCAAGTGAGCAAATGATTGCAATGTAACGTCAAGTGAGCAAATGATTGCAATGTAACGCCACGTGAGCAAATGATTGTAATGCAACGCCAAGTTAGCAAATGATTATAATGCAACACCACATGAGCAAATGATTGTACTGTAACACCAAGTGAGCAAATGATTGTAATGTAAGGCCACATTAGCAAATGATGGTAATGTAATGTCAAGTGAGCAAATGATTGTAATGTAACGTCAAGTGAACAAATGATTGCAACGTAATGCCACGTGAGCAAATGATTGTAATGTAACGCAAATTGAACAAATGATTGCAGTGTAACGCCACGTGAGCAAATGAAGGAAATGTAACGCCGTGAGCAAATGGTTGTAATGTAACATCAAGTGAACAAATGATTGCAATGTAGCGTCAAGTGAGCAAATGATTGTACTGTAACACTAAGTGAGCAAATGATTGTAATGTAACGTCACGTGAGCAAATAATTGTAATGTAACGCCAAGTGAGCAAATGATTGCAGTGTAACACCACATGAGGAAATGATTGTTATATAACGCTAAGTAAGCAAATGATTGTAATGTATCGTCAAGTGAGCATATGTTTGCAATGTAACGCCAAGCGAGCAAATGATTGCAATGTAATGCCAAGTGAGCAAATGATTCCAATGTAACGCCAAGTGAGCAAATGATTATAATGCAATGCTAAGTGAGGAAATGACTGCAATGCTACGCCACATGCGCAAATGATTGCAATGTAGCGCCAACTGAGCAAATGTATTGCAATGTAACGCCAAGTGAGCAAATGATTGCAATGAAACGTCAAGTGAGCAAATGATTGCACTGTAACACATAGGGAGCAAATGATTGTAATGTAACGCCACGTGAGAAAATAATTGTAATGTAACGTCAAGTGAGCAAGTGATTACAGTGTAACGTCATGTGTGCAAATGAAGGAAATGTAACGTCAAGTGAGCAAATGATTGTAATGTGACGTCAAGTGGGCAAATAATTGCAGTGTAACGCCACGTGACCAAATGAAGAAAATGTAACGCCAATTGAGGAAATGATTGTAATGCAACATTTAGTGAGCAAATGATTGTAATGAAACGCCAAGTGAGCAAATGATTGTAATGAAACGCCAAGTGAGCAAATAATTGCAATGTAACGCCTAGAGAGCAAATGATTGCAGTGTAACGCCAAGTGAGCAAATGATTGCAATATAACGTCAAGTGAGCAAATGATTGCAATGTCACGCCAAGTGAGCAAATGATTGCAATGTAACGTCAAGTGAGCAAATGATTGCAATGTAACGCCAAGTGAGCAAATGATTGCAATGTAACGTCAAGTGAGCAAATGATTGCAATGTAACGCCAAGTTAGCAAATTATTGTAATGTAATGCTAAGTGAGCAAATGATTGTAATGTAACGTCAAGTGAGCAAATAATTGCAATGTAGCGCCAAGTGCAAATGATAGTAATTTAATGTCAGTGAGAAATAGATTATGCATGAGTTGTACAACATAGACATGATTAAAATATGTCATAGTACTAGTAGTGAAAACGTAGTGTGCACTGCGCATTCTGGAATAACCTCTATCAGGCCCATTTAATAATCAAAATATTAGAAAGCCAAATAATTTTAAAAGCAAGTAAACCAGTTGGTCTAAACAGGACAATCGACTAGCGGGAGGTTTTACCTGAGTTTTATTAGCTCACGGAAACAATAGTCCACAGCTAAACATATCGCTCTTCTCGTAAACATTATCCTAGCTAATTGTTGTTTTGTTGTTATCTTAATTCTTAATGCAGTGTGTTTCATAGCAGAGACTAAGTAAAATTTCTGATCTTCTTTGATTGGAACATTACACACCAAAGTGGTTGAGATAAAATGTAGTACGATTAATGTAATGGGGTGAAATCTACATACCTGTTTGATTGTTAATTGCTTCGACTAATCCCCCCATCCAACTACCAATAGATCCATTTGCAATCAGATTGGTGCAATGCCTCATGGCATCCGGGACGTCACAATCATCGAGTTTCAGAATGATGGGTTTGTAGCTTTTATTTTCGATGCTAATAGTTTTGGTAACAGTTAGCTCGTATTGACACAATTCACTTGCTTTTGAATTCTCGGAAAGTAGGAAAACAACCTTTACCGATCTTTCAATAGATTTTTCTATATTTTCTACTATTGCTGCCCCTGGTAAGAACTCTCGATCGTGGAGACAACATTTGTACCCCTTTCTTCTTAGGAACGTGTCTATGCGACAAGCTGTTTCACGATCAGGTGAAATTGATTTATATGAAATAAAGATGTGATATTTTTTACCGAGGGGTAAAATAGGAGGCTGTATGGAATTGCAATCTTCAATAATGCCATCTAGCTGAAATGAATCGTCAGTGTAATCGTCCGTGTCTGTTTCTGTCATCGTTTATCGCTGAAAAAAACCCAAAGCAACATATTTTGACTCATGTATAATGATAACAGAAAGATATTTGATTAAATACTGTTAACAATGTACCTTTACGACAAAAAAAGATTATTTCAATTTTCACATTGTGAACTTTCCATTTATATGTAGCAACATTCCACCAGCACCTGCATATGGAGTATATATCTCTCAGTTGATACGATATTTCGGAGTTCGTGGTTCCTATCGTGATATCATTGATAGAGGGCTGCTGCTAACAAAGACGCTACTGAACCAAATGTAACTAGTGTTGAACTTGAAGTCATCACATAGAAAGTTTACGGTCGCCAACAGAAGTTGGTTAACCGTTCTGGAATATCTGTGTCACAAATGACCTCGAATATGTCCCGTTTGTCGTAATCACAATCCGGTTTTTTTCATTCATGACTTGTCACCTGTTTTGTAACATGTAGCGACACGTGGAACAGAAACTGCTGACTCTTCTGGAGCATCTTAGTTTATTCCCAGTTGTTAGTGTGGTTCCTGTTTTCTGTGTATTGTTTTGTAGATCTGTTTGTCATGTTGCCCTATTTCTTTTTGGCATAGCATTGTCTGTTCTTAGAGTTACGTCTTCTGAATACCCCGTTGGTATCGCCAATCTGTTCAGTGGCTCTACTCTGACGTTAACGACACTCCGTGTATCGCAGAAAATACCCGCCCCCCCCNCCCCCCCCCCCCCCCCCAAAAAAAAAGAAAAAAAAAGAAAGAAAATGCAAGAGTGATTGCTATGAATTTTTTATTGAGACATTTCATTTTCTCAATTTGTAATTAAATTGATTCATATTCATAATGTGATACCAGCTTTCGTGATTTTCCAATACTAGATAAATTCGTGGGTTTGCGGATCTCCAATTTTCCTTTGAAATTATAATCCGGAAAGCAAAAAATACCAAATTGTCGGAACAGTTCCAAAATCCAATGGAAAATCTCAGATACAGAGGTATAATCGATTATCCTAAAACTAATACTCATAACCGCCACTTTCCTGCCTTGGTACAGGCACTTCAAAAAACATAATTTTATGAACCGTAACCACCCCTCTTAATGAAAGGATGTGGTCATACAAGTGTTTTCCACACACGAGTAATTTCATTATTATTTCTACATGGTCAATGTGACCTAGTTTAAATACACTCAAACCTGTATAGAAAAGGCCACTCAAAGGAACCTGAAAATGTGGCCTATACGAGCAATTTCCCTGTATATAGACGTTAAAATTATATGCACTATTCATTTATGACACAAATGAGACAGTCCTTTATAGATATATAAAGATGTCCTTTAAGGCAGGTTTAACTGTAAATGATATCATCAACCATCAGTATGCTTTGTTTGTTTGATAGTTACAACACGTCAGAAACAAATGTTAATGTGTTATTTAAACGAAATTCTATTAAAAAAATTAATATTTTAAAAAGCTAAGGCTAAGCTAATTATAATAACTAGTAAGGTCACGTAAATACTTTCAGATAATTACAATGTAACGTGACAGTATACTGGGCCAGGTTAGATTTCTCCAAAATGTCTGATTAGTCACAAGCTGTCGGAATTAATTTTTTTTATATATTAAAAGTTGCCAATATTCCATGTTTTATACTAATTGCAGTTGAAATTTTTCATAATATCATACGTAAATAGCCTAGAACGAAGGAAATACGTCGCTGTTTGATTTTCTTGCATCCAGTCAAGACTCCAATGTTTACCCGGCGCAATATTGATCAATATTCATACATTCATGAATATAATCATATGACCATTGATGACCTCCACATTGACCTCATTCGGTAAAGCGTTTGCGCATGTGCGAAATAGTTGGCTGAGGAAAAAACATGTCATACAATATGTTTGGGTTTGCTTTTATTGATTTCATCACGTATATTTACGATTTTAAGTGTCATTCTTAATACCATTATATAATATTAACTGATTACACCGGGATCCAATTTCATAGATATATTTCTTAAATTATATTAATTCTAACCAATATTTACCTGAAGCACGTTTTCTGGTTATTTATAGCAGTTATCAGTGTCCGGTAAACTTCGGAAAAGAAGCCGGCTTATAATTAGGTATATGGCGATTTCATCAACAGACACTCGAATTCTTTTCAGTAATTACGACATTATAGCATATTTTTTAAACCTGGCTTCTTGTTCAGAACATTTTATTAGTATAAAACATCGAATATTGGCAACTTTTAACATAAAAAAAATCAATTTGAGCTATTGGATGCCTTTAATTCAGTATTTTTATATACACAGTGGTGTAAGTACATGTAGTTTTATTAGTCTTTGAAAGGCTATAGTTTGAAAATTACACAGAACTGATCAAACTGGTCATTCATTGGCTTTCACGTTTTAAACCAAGTATATACAGTTAATTAAGAAATAAATCATGGAAGTCAGAATGTGTTTTGAGTTTTAACATGTGTTGGCGGATATTAAAAAAAAAATCCCGAGCCAGAGGCGCCACATTCGAACAGACTATGACTCATCCACATGTACATTTACGACGGGAAAGTCAGTCACATGCATCGGCACATGTGCTAATGAGATCATTATACCCAATCGATAAATCGCTCGTTTGGTTACAAAGCGAAACAAGGACGTCATGTTAGAATAGTAGATGAAGACACCGTCTGGAAAGACCAAAATGGTTAAAATTATACGACTAATATTTGAGTTTACCAGTTAGACACGAAATGTAACAATTGTATCCCAACCCCAATAATGGCAGTATATATTTATAATATAAATGTGATTTACAAATGTGTATATTACAATTGATCATTTTACCCAGTAAAAGCTGAGTGCGAAAGAAGCAACATTATATTATTTTGATCTGAAGAGAAAATAAAAATTAAATAATGATCAAATCAACAGCACTGACTTACGTTTGTATATATTTTCTGAAACAACTGAACGTAATGATGTCTGCTATCTCTTTAAATGTGGAACTTTCCAAAAACTGTGTATTTACTATGACAGAGTGAAATATCTGGATGTTATCACGGACTATAAATAGATTTGTTTTGCTGACTCCATTATATTGATAAAAATACTAATATCGACCTCGTTTTAACAGATTGTATATATGTACATGTATAATGTATCGTCGTGTATTCACAACAAAATGAAGCCCCTTCTTTTATTCCATGTTTTGCTTTCGTTTTCGAACTTTACCCATTTGTTTATATATAGACAACATTCATGACAAGACAACTTTATTTAAACCAATCATGGTGCCTAAATAACGAGCATGTCAATCAAATATAATCACAATAAAAAAATAAAGAAACACAAAAATAATTGTTCATTGATTGCTTGATTAGGAAATATCAAATAATAAAAATTAATTCGAAATACGAATTAATTTCCATTATTGAAGGGTAGTCCCTCCTTCAGGAATTTGGTTGACATATCATATGTCAGAGTAACTTCCCTTTGTACAGTATATAAACGGTTAGGTCGGGGATCATTAATTGGGAAGATGGATATTAAATCAGCTTTTCGGCTCTTACCATGCCGTCCAGGTGATTTTGATTTGTTAGGTTTTAAATTTCAAGATCAATACTATATTGACAAGTGTATGCCTATGGGATGCTCTATCAGTTGTTCAACATTCGAACAATTTTCAACTTTCTTACAATTTGAGCTTAAAAGGAGGACAAATTCACAAAATATAGACCATTGCTTGGATTATTTCTTTTTTACTGGTTCCCCATCATCTAATTCTTGTCAATATCTGATGGACACATTTACAGAATTATGCAACGAGGTTGGTGTACCTATTGCTGATGATAAAACAGAAGGCACTACTACCTGCCTGACATATTTGGGCTATCAGTTGGACACTGAAAAATTGCATATTCAAATTCCCTCTGATAAAGTAGTAAAATTGCTACAGCAAATATTCAATACACTGCAAATGAAAAAGGTCCGTTTAAAGGAATTGCAGTCCCTGACTGGCTCCTTAGCTTTTTGTGCCAGGGCTATGCCATCTGCAAGAGCATTTATAAGGCGATTGTATTCAGCTATGTCTGGTGTTGAAAAGTCACACTACATGATCAGATTGACAAAGGGTATTAAAGATGATTTGTTCATGTGGCAGCAATTCCTTACAAATTACAATGGTATTTCATACATGTTAAACTCTCAGTGGCTTAGTAATAATGTCCTTGAGTTGTATACAGACAGTGCAGGAGGTACAAACCTTGGTTGTGGTGTCTACTTTCAAGGGAAATGGGCATTTTTACAGTGGCCAAAAGAGTGGTCGAAAACAGGGATTTTAAGTGATATAACATTTCTAGAGCTGGTTCCAATTTTTCTTTCAATTTTTTTGTGGAAATTTCAATTCAAAGGTATGCGCATTAAGTTTAGTTGCGATAACCAAGCAGTCGTTCAAATATTGAATACTAAAAGTTCTAGGTCAGAAAGAGTTATGTCATTGGTGCGTGAAATAGTTCTATTGTCTTTAAGGTTTGATTTTCATATAAATGCAGTGCATATCCCAGGAACTGTGAATAAAATTGCTGATTCAATTTCTCGTATGCAGTGGGAAGCATTCAAGACAGTCGCTCCACAAGCAGATCCGCAGCCCACCAAAATTCCACAGGAATTCTGGAAGTATTTGCCGGAGAGTAGACTCTTTAGTAAATGCATCATTGGCTGAGAACACGGTAAAGTTGTACAAATTGGCCGTTAAACAGTTTGATGCATTTTGCACAGAATATAAGTTGTCTCCTAGTTGGCCCCCTCCTTTAAATCATGTTGTCAATTTTGTTACATATTTATCTTGTAAAGGTTATTCTTTTTCAACAGCAAGTTCTTATGTATCAGGAATTGCTTTTCAATTGAAAATTAATGGTTTCAGTGATGTAACTGATTCATTTTTGATAAGAAAAATGCTGAAAGGGTTTCATAAAGTTCGTCCAACAAGTGATACCAGAGCCCCAGTTACTATAGATATGTTGAAGCTACTTCCTCGGGCTCTGGACGCAGTTTGTTCATCTAAATATGAATCCCTGTTGTTTTCGACAATTTTTTCTGTAGCCTTTTTTGGCTTCCTTCGAATCGGGGAAGTGGCAGGTGTCTCTAAGAAAGATAAAACTTCAAAGGTGATGCAGTTAAGTGATGTACAACTGACGAAAACAGATTGTAAAATCAATATTCGTTTTTCAAAAACTGATCAGAGTGGGAAGTCAGCGCAAATAGAAATTATTAAAAGCCCACATCAACAAATCTGTCC
>MJUT01028080.1:163849-182255 GCA_002080005.1 Gigantidas platifrons | reverse complement strand
CTGATCGGAAATCCAACATGGCTGCCAGGGCCCATAATGTGTTCTGATTGGTCGAACTTTTAAAAATCTTCTTGTTAGAAACCACTAAGCCAATTGAATTGTGACTTTACAGGAATGATCATTGGGTGTTCCTGTACTAAATTTGTGAATCATTTGCTGATCGGAAATTCAAGATGGCCACCATGACTCGACTTAGTTTTAACATAGGACATATGGAAAAAATGTTTAAAAGTCTTCTCCTCTGAAACCAGCGAGTCAATTTAAAGCAAACATGGCATGAATGGTCCTTAGGTGGTCAACTTTCAAAATTATGTCCTGTGAGCCCGACCTCCATCCAAGAATGCCGCAGTCAGCGGACATAGTTTTAACATAGGACCCTATGGGAAAATTGTTTAAAAGTCTTCCCTCTGAAACCAGTCGGCCAATTTAAAGCAAATATGGCATGGATGGTCCATGGGTAGTATACTTTTAAAATTGTGTCTGGTGACTACTACCTCCATCCAAGATGGCTGCCATGAGCAGACATAGTTTTAACATAGAACCCTATGGGATTTGAATAGTAACTTAGATGTATTCGGTATGCAGACATTCTTAAGAGGACTTAGTTATGTCAGGTGAGCGATACAGGCTCATGTGAGCCTCTAGTTTGCAATGTGGAAGCTGTTGAGTCATATTTACATTTATCTGTGACTAAGAGCATGTAACAAGCTGATACAAAGATGAAGTTTATATGAGAACTATACATATCAATATATATTTTTTTTTTAAATATTTTTTTATATGAATTATATTAAAAATTAATGAGTTTATAACTGTTGTTTTGCACTATCATATTTATCGACCAGTTTTTTTGGCCTTTTTCACACCTTTCTCTCTTTCTTTGTCATGAAGGACGTCCGGGGGAGTGATTGGAGATTTTTCTAATAATCCTGAACGCCCTTTCTTTTTTTTCGGTGTCGACTTACTAGAAACAAGACTGTTTGTATTTTCTGCAAGTTTTTCATTCAGATATTGCGTCATATGTTGTTGTTTTTTCATAGTTTCTGTTGGTTTATCTTCTTCACTTTTCGCATCGAGGATAGATTGGGACTGTTCTAATTTTCCATCCATTGCCTCAGTTTTTCTGCTTTTATCATGGCTTCCGATTGGAGTTTTTCTTAGATACCAATAATATGGTACTATGGTACCCGCGGTGGTATCCCTTTATTAGGGGGACCAGGAGCTATAGTTATGTCATCTGGTATCCATATGTATCGATGCACTCTTCATGTCAAAGGATCCCTTAAGCTTATACATATCTATTAATGGTGAACATGAAATGTGATACCTTAACATCAATGAATACATTTAAATTTATAGTTGCCTGTCATCATTGATTTTAACAAATGAATGATTATATATATTATAAATTAAGCAATTGTAATTTAATGCAATGATATCACACAATGAATAGGTAACATCCTGAATGAAAAAAAAAGAAATATAAGAATGGAGTATTAGGTACACATCCATTGAAACTTCATCATTTAAGAGTAAAGATGCCTTATACCAGAAACAACTCTTGAGTACGGTAATAATGCGCATGGTGAAGATAATAAGAGTTCATTATCCAACTTTTCAAGTTTTAATTCATTATACGATCACATGATTGGTAGGCGACAAAATATTATAAAATGCTTTGTGGGAATTTTAATGTTGGCCATGATGTCAGCCACGTTAGCAATTACAAACAGGTCGTTCCTGAAAGATGAGGACTTTACAGCAGATTGCATCAAAATTGTTCATACAGAAGAATACAGACAACACAACTATACTTTTTAAAATTTTCAGACAATTTGAAATACCCGACAACTGTCAAGTTACCGTGTGTTTACATAAAGGATGTACTGAATAAATAAACGCCAATAGGAGAACATTTAAGATAGAATATCAAGTCATTATGGATATCATGAATGAAAGGAACGCATAATGCACTAGAAAAAGAACCTTGATTTAAATCGTTTTATGAAACATTTAAAGGTAACCGATGTGAAGATAAAGACTATGAAAAGAGATGAACGATAATTTGATTTTCAATTCACAAGCTAGACTGATTCGAATTAATTCTACAAAAAAAAAAAAAAAAAGAGAAAATGGATGAAACTACTTTTCAAATATTTGAACGCGTAGTATCTACTTTATTCAATGATGGCGTTGTAAATATTGGGAGGATATTAACTCTGTTTGTGTTTACGAGAGAACTTTGTCGGAAATATCCTGATGATGCACAGAGATTGTGGTGTGTGTATCAAAGAGTAATAGATGGTCTAACTATTCCCAACGAGGAATGTGCAATGTTTTTATGAAAACGGTTACGTTTGAACAGACATTAAATCAGTTGTCAATATTGAAAACTGTAATTAAATAAAACATTGTACCGGCTGTCTTTTAAAATCTGATTATTATCAGATGTTCACTAAGCATGACATTGACTTTTTGTTGACAGTTAAAGGTATACTGTAATCATATTGAGTTGCTAAAGAATAAATAATCTATAATATGTCTTAAAAAAAGACTGACCATATTATTTGTAGCATATTAACAAGGTATCAAAACATGTTAGGATCTATAACTATAGTATCCCTCGTGAATTAATCGTCCGTGACATAACGAAGGTATAAATCTCTTCTCGAAAGAAATATCACCAAATGGGTTTCGACAAGGAAGTAACACATTATAGCTGCGGTTGTTACTACCAATATTTTTCACACGATTTTTTCAATTATACCAAAGATCATAAATTCTTCAACATTTGTGGCAACCATATGAATAAAAACACGGCAATGGAAGATCAAAATCAAAGAGAAAAACAGATAATAGTAGAAACAACTGACATCCTAGTAAAAAAAAATGAACGCCGACAAAGTAATAAGTAATTTAAAAGCAAAACATGCCATTTCAAAGGAGGAAGAAAATGATCTTTTACAACTACAAGGAAACACAGCCAAGGCTAGAGAAGGTTTGTCTCTACTTGCCAAATCGGACACACCTGTTCTCCTACCACTCAGGATTGCCTTGATAAAAGCGGGTCATTCCGATCTCTTGCAATATGTCAGTTTGGACCCTCAATCGCCAGAAAAAATAAAATTCGAACGGATGGAACAGAAAGCCAACACAGAAATGGATGACGATATAACAACGTCCCATGAAGGTAGCTGCTTCATTCATCTACAAGAGGATTGCATGTAGTAGCCAAAGAATTCAAGAAATACATGTACATACACATAAGACATTATGATGAAACAGGACAGAAAAACATTCCAACAAAGAATGGAGTTACACTCGATCTATCTAGATGGTTGTTTTTAGAGAATAAAAGGGAGGGGTTGAACGATATTTACATGAGATCGTTAGCAGGGGAAGAGGACGAAATATACACCATGCATTTAGGTGGAGGTGTATAGATCACAATCAATCCAAAATACCCAACGGTGGACATACATCACTTTTGGAAACCGCTGGATTCTGATAAACCAGTAGGAGTTGCCCTTAACAAACACAAATGGAATCGTATGTGTTACACGATACAAGTAATGAGAGAATTCGTTCCGGAAATTGATCAAACGTGTATCTGCTACTGTTCTCATCAGAACGAACTAGAATCAATATCCTGCAAAGAATGTTCACCATTTGAAGACGGATGGAAATCAATCGCCCAAAATAAAGAGGAAGAATTTAACATCGCAAAATCAATATCTCTACAGGACATTTTATAACCTAATTATATTTATTCATACATATATGTACTGTATGGTTGGCTTAATAACATTATTTATACTTCCTATTGTGTCTTTGTTATTATATATCATATAAAACAGAATTATTATAAAATTTCGTGCGAATCAGGAGATAGACCATTCGATCAGCATAAGACAAGGAGTTCACATTACATGACACAAGAGCAAACGACAACCCATATTCATCAGTGACAAAAACAAAATTGTTGACAAGACAAAAATCCTGTATCTTTAAACTGTTCATTGGTGCAAATGATTAGTACTTATGACGGATCAAGAGAAACGTGATTATGTTCGTGAAATATGGACCAATCCTGCACATCCCGCATCCTTTGCGGGACCTATAAAGGTGTATCAAATCGTCCGAAAGGAAGGAAAATACAAAATCGGTTTAGGAACCATCAAACATTTTTTTTTATCAAATATAGAGACTTATACCGTGCAGAAACCAGCGAGACAAAATTTCCCCAGAAGTAGGGTGATAATCAGCGGTCCTTATGCACAGTGGGATGGAGACTTGGCATCCATGGAAAACGTTGCTCAATTCAACGATAACGTCAAGTTCTTGCTGATACTAATATACATTTTTTCATGGTTTTTAATTGTTAAGACTTTAAAGAATAAGAAAAGTTCAACAGTAGCCAGCGCAATAAAATCCTTACTGGAAGAACATAAAAATAGGAAACCACGCGTTACACGTTTTGATCAAGGTGGGGAATTCAAATCTGAGGTAAAACGGTTCTTAGCGAAACAGAATATTAAAGTGTTTTATTCACAAAATTCTAAAATCAAAAGCAATTATGCCGAACGTGTCATTCGGACATTAAAAGAAAAAATATATGGATATTTCATGGAGAAGCAGACATATAGGTATATAGATGTTTTGGAAAAAATTGTTGACAGTTATAACCACACTCCTCACCAATCATTAGGAGGTTCTACATCAGCATCGGTCAATAAGTACAACGAAGACGAAATGAGATATGTGCAATATCTCATACGAAATAAAAAGATGAAACGCAAACTTCCTAGTACAAAAATGAAACTGAAAGAGAAAAAAAAAAGAGAAAAAAAAACATGTTTACAAATTTAAGATTGGAGATTTTGTAAGGGTATCCCATTTAAAGAGAACATTCGAAAAAGGGTACCAAGAAAAATGGACCGTTGAACATTTCAAAATAGCGAAGAGGTTTAAGAGGGACAAGCAAGATATTTACAAACTATCCGACATCAATGGAGATTTGATCCAGGGTAGCTTCTACAGGTACGAATTACAGAAAATCAACAAATCTGAAACCGATACTTTCAAGATCGAAAAGATATCAAAAGAAAGAAAATAAATGGTACAAAACATGTTTTGGTGAAATGGTTAGGATGGTCAAGTTCAACTCACGGATTCCCGAGAGAGATGTAGATGATATATAACCACAATATGTTAGTATTATTTAGTCATTTGATGCCAAGATGAGCTTGAGAATAGTACTTTCTTCCGATGATGGACAGGCGTTCTTTCCCAACAATACATCTCACAATTTTTTTGTCAAATTAAACACAACATTACAGTTTGATGGTTATTGGGTGGTAGCTTTAACGGGGATCAATACGTCCGAGAGGAGGGATCGCAAAGAGGAATTGTTCGTGTATTCGGATATATGTCAAGACAGTTTCGTTGGTTCATCAGAGCAACCTTTATTGAGAAGAATCTTTTACGAAGACGTGAATGATAAAAATATCATATATGTTAATCCATATTACGTTCCGGTTAAACTGAGAGACTTTGAACACATCCATATCTATATTAAAGACGAGAACGGGAATGACACGTCATTCTTGAAAAAGAAGGTGACGATAACACTTCATTTAAAAAAAAATGTCATTTCTAACGTAAAACCTACGTGTCTGATCCTACAATATGGCAAAACTTCTACAAAAATAAGTCGGAAAACAAATTTAATCCATACAAACATAGGAAGAAAAAAACAAAGTCAGACTGGTCGGGGCTTGTATGGAAGATACCGAGGATCATACATGATACCCGTTAACCAAAATACAGCTTCGGAATCTACTCCTACAGCTAATACACCGTTAGTTACTCCAGTCGCTGCCACAGAAGAAACGACAGAATCACAAATGAAAGAAGAAGCCAAATTAGGAAAACCGCGTGTGAAATTAGTAAAGAACATAAAAAGACAAAAAAAGATAAAAAAAATTCAGTATGAAAAAGAACGACAAGAAGAGAGCATCAAATAAAGCTTCCTAAAAAATATGAAGAAGAACAGAGAAGAAAAAGTTCAGTAAGAAAAAGACCAGCAAGGAAGACAGCATCAAAAAAGGCTTCCTCAAAAAGGAAAAAGAAAGCAAAGCTTCAAAAGAGGAAACTGCATTTTCAACATAGTGTTTGGGATCTTCCTGTGGAAAAAATAACGATGTCGTTTTTGAGTGAAGACAATAAAGAAATTGGTCAACCAATGGAACTATCAATTGTTGCTTCTCCTCCAAATCAGGTCGCTATTGATAAAATCAAATACACAGAAGAAAGATCTATTTCTAATCTGTTAAATGATTATAATCCAATTGAAATCGTCGTATCTGGTGCAGGTAGCGATTACTTAGATCTAAGAAAGAATCATTTGTATATGAAGCTACAAATTCTAAAAGCCGATGGGACCGTACACAAAGAAGAAATTGTCAGTATCTGGTTTTATTTAACAATCCTGTCGATAAGCAACAAATCATGTCTTTAGGTAGGCAGGTGTATCCTGGAAAAGTGACATATTTTCTACAAAAATTTGAAGAAGCAACTGCCAGAGACTATGGACACTTACTTTTG
This sequence comes from Gigantidas platifrons, assembly GCA_002080005.1. Classification (NCBI taxonomy): domain Eukaryota; kingdom Metazoa; phylum Mollusca; class Bivalvia; order Mytilida; family Modiolidae; genus Gigantidas; species Gigantidas platifrons. The sequence goes on along the minus strand of MJUT01028080.1, from coordinate 175,649 downwards.
GATCTGAAGCCAACGACTACAGAATCTAATCGATTGCGTTCGAATGTTCTGGAGCAGAAGCAGGTTGATGACGACGTACCATTCGCAACGGATATAAAAACAGAACACAATTGTGGAAAACTTCATTCTTTTGAAGATAATTCGGGCAAACAGACGTACGAAATTACGTCTTCCTGTGACGACTGTGGAGTGGTGCTCAACAGTATGCACGATTTACAGAGACATATCAAGACTTGGTGTCCTGAAAGCGAAACTTTAAAAAGGAAAAGAGAAGACAAAGATACAATTGAAGAGAATACATCTAAAAGACCAAGAGCCGAATGGACTGAATACGATAATTCAAATGATAGTAGTAAAGTCGAAGATGATGATATCGACGAAAATGAAGGATATAAAGCTTTAATTAATGAGTATGTTGATAGTACAGAAAGAATATGGGATGCAAAATATAACAAGTATCTTGAAAAGGGCATGGATGAAGAGGATGCCATTCAACAGAGCAGTCAAAAGATAACCCCATTGGTTCAACGTCAGTTTATGAAACGTTATGGTGATGTACTTAAACTTATCGTATCTCTGAATAAAAGCAGTATACACACAGACATTGTAGGACAAATTGAGGATTTAATTGATGACACCAATGATGAAACTGCGATTCAGCGTGTTTTGAAGAGAAATCGCCATCAGTTTGATGTTTTATTTGATGACGACTATTTTGAAAAGAATAGTGAAAACAGCGATAATGATGATGATGAAGACAATAACAGTGAGGAGGAGGATTAATGTTATTACAAAATTGTTGTAAATTTATAATTACTGTTTTATTAATAAAAACAAATGTAGACTTTTAGGTTATTTGGCTTGATTTTAATCACCATCACTTTTAGTGATATGAATACAACACCATAAGGAGCAGTAAAATATGTATTTAAATGTCACTGTAAGATCTTCAGTAAGATAAAAGTTAGCTTGACAGAGGGTAACATAAATGTAAACAACAGTATCAGTATCAGAATGATACCCTAGATGAGTTTTTGATTTGATTGTCAAGTTAAATTATACAAAGTGTCTGAACCAGATATAATCTTACAATTTTGAAGATATAGAGCTATCATTGTTCCCGGAGTAGAATAGTTCTACATATATATATATAGCATAATTCATGCCAGGGGATTCCCAGGCTACTCTCCCTTTTTATAGATACCATGGTATCCCCCTTGTCGATCATTCCAGGGGGCCCCCAGCTTTTTATAGATACCGAGTAATAATTTTAAAAGTGTCTAAATTAGATATCATCTTACAATTTTGAAGAAGGGATTCCTTTGATATAGAGCTATCATAGTTCCCGTGATCAGTTACAAAGATGGTATCAGTAAACGAAATACTCTGCATACAAAGGTGTTTTATTATGTGTCAATAGTTTGAAGCTTAACATACCCTACATGATTTATGAAGTGATTATCGTGTGTTAGTGGACTTTGGATTTATGGTATCCCTATAACGTATTATTTAATTCAGAGATTTGACCCTATTTTACTGTAACTTTTTTCATTCAACTGTAATGTGTAAAGATATTTATTTGTTCTACCTCTTCTGAAAATGTTATATCAATTTCACTTTCAAGGGTGATATATTATGTGTTCTATCTCTTCTAAAAATTCTATATCAATGCTTGTGAATTTTTATCCAGTTCAGTCATTATTTTTAACATCAGTAGTATAAGTTTTTTCTGAAGATTGTTCAGGGTTATGCTTGTTGCATGTGATCATTATATTACATGTATTTTGACCTATTATGTTATTGCATTCTGTGCACACGGGTGTATATTTTACAATACTCTATGCATGTTCCAGCCTAAAACACACGAAATGCAAATGTCCACTCTGAAGGAGACCTTTGAAATATATTTAATTTGACTTATACCTGATATATGTTGCATTTATAGAGCAACTAACAAATGTTTAACTAATCTGAAATTATTTTTGCACCATATATTATGAACATTGTCGTTATCACTCTGTAACAATTATTTTAAGAAAAATAGCACCAACCATTTGTGTCGAGTCTCCAACCAAAAAAATGCTTAATGGGTAAAAAATTAAATATTTAAGGTTTATATACAATAAGTGAACATTCATATTAAATGAGAATGAAGCAGTGAACATATATGACAAGAAAAACCTAACATTATATCTACAAAATATACAGAAATGGTCCTTTTATGTACGCATGACAAAAACATATCGTGTTTCACTTGTCGGTTTTATGTCAATAGCTTTTCTTAGAGCACACCGATGTTCTAAAACAAACACACATTGTCACAACTGATAAGCTAGTTGCCGAAAGGTAATGGTATTAAAGCACACATTTCAATGAAATGCAGACAACAGCAGAGAATGCACTTGCCGGTGTTGAAAATTGACTTGTTTTTCCGCCATTTTGATGTGCTCCAAACAAAATAGACCCTCCTCCAACCAAATAGATTCGACCCCCTGATACTTCTGGCATAGGTATACGTGATTGGGTAAATTTTGAGGTCTACATAGTTTATATTCAAAAATAGGTTACGACCTATACCGGTGGCGCTACTTTTATAAAGTTTTATTTTTTCCAATTTCGACCTCCCGTTGCGAAAAAAAAGAAGAGTTAAGTCGGACATTTTTGTTTTTGCAATTCAGTTAAGGACACCATGTTTTCTTCTGAAACCCATTATCTAGGCAATCATCCGGCAAAGTTGGCGTAATTTGCCATTTTGTTTTTCGCCGGTGGACATTTTACCATCTTTGAGAAACATCAAACTACATGTATATCTATACAATTTCAATTTGATTATAAAAAGCACCTGCGAGAAAAATATTGGACTTTTTTACGCTGAGAATTGAGAGCATATCTCTTTTGCAAATACATGTATTAAATAAACACATTGCGAAATTCTTTTTTTTTTTCTTTCAAAAAGACGGAAAACGTATATATCAATTGAAAATAAAAGAGATACTTTATTCACATTTACTTTTATTATTTTCAATTTCTACGTATTACTTACTGTTCATTGATCATTTTCTGTGCCATTTTTATAAGTCCTATAGTTGAAGTTCCTGTTGCAATTCAATGTCCTAGTTGCAAATGTTTCCTATTTTATAGTGCTAAAAGGTTTATCCAGAATTTTCTATGTCACCCTTGCAATAATTTATGTCTGCTTATCTCCCAAAAGTGGTAATGGGAGAGTCCTATTCCGAAACCTAAAATAGATGGATATCAAAAGACAGGGTTCTGGATTAAGTGTTAATACTTTACACAGTTTACCTTTAAAGAAAAAGTAGCGATTGATCATTCGGTCATAAAAAAAAACCACGAATATTATCGGTAAAATTGCCCAAAAAGATGTGGATCATCTTTCAATTATATAAAAATATCAGTTTTACAAGATACAAATCTTAATTAATCATCCGTTAATTTAATGTTAGAAAAACAACCTCTATTTTCATTCTTTTCTTTGCAACATTAAACTTAAACTCTTAAAGATAAAACTTGATGATATATTTCTATTGAAATTTGAAACTATATTTGTGGAGGATTTCTCTGCGGTTGGTCTGTTTTATCCTTTACTAGGGTGTCCGAATCCCGGGTTCAGTGAGGACAATACGTTTCCATTTCCCCATACCATCTCCCCATACCATCTCACAGTATTTCTTTGTGGTTAACAAAAAGTCCAAAGTGGTTCTAGTTCTCTCTAACCACTTATATCTTATATTCCTCTGTATAAAAACAACTACAATCTTCAATAATATTTGTAATATATTCATGTTTTTGGATTTATAGAACTCTGTTCATGTGTTATTAAAATTCTATAAAAGTACCTCTAGAATTTTCTCTGTGGTGTCTGTTTCGATATTTTTGTTTATCATTTAGGTGTTTGATTCTTTGGTACATAGAATCCAACTGTATTTTGCTTCTTGATTTTTATATGTGTGAAAATTGTATATGTATTGTGAAATAGTTTTCTTTGATTTAAATTAGTTTCTCATTTTATAGTTTAAAGGACGTGTATTTCTTGAGGGTAGGCTATTCATTATTGGGTATCAATATATTTATATAACATTAACCTATGATCATTCATTTGTTAAAATCAATGATGACAGACAACTATAAATTTAAATGGATTCATTGATGTTAAGGTATCACATTTCATGTTCACCATTAATAGATATGTATAAGCTTAAGGGATCCTTTGACATGAAGAGTGCATTGATACATATGGATACCAGATGACATAACTATAGCTCCTGGTACCCCTAATAAAGGGATACCACCGCGGGTACCATAGTATTGGTATCTATAAAAAGGATGGGTATTTATAAAATGGAAGGTACCATTTAATGGGTATCTATAAAAGAGGGGTACCATAGTCATGTCAGGGGGCTCCCAAGTCTACCCCTTATGTAGTTACATCGCTGTTTGATTCTCTTGCATCCAATAAAGCATTCAATATTTACCCGCATCATATTCATAAATTCATGAATATGATCATATGATCATTGATGACCTACACAGTGACCTCATTCGGTAAATAGTTTGCGCATGTGCGGAATTGTTTGCTGAAGAAAAGCACATGTCATAAATAAAAATATTGACGAATTCAACGCGAAAACGACACAAAGGAGGATTCAGCAAGCTTTGTGTAAAAATTAAAAAAAGATGTTATTCCGACCTACTCCATTTTTCAACACGTAGGCCGTAAGCATAATTTAGTATCTTTTTTCGGCTGAATCGTATTTTGACAGAATTGCATCGTAGTTTTTTTTATATATATTCTTTTTTTTTTCAGGAGAAAACGCTAGGTGATATCTCTTTTAAATTAGAGACTAAAATAATGAACTTCATGTCTGTTTTAAAAAAAAAAAATTATAACCATGACAACTCAAGTGTTGTCAATAATATGCAATATAATTTGTTTACAATTTTCCCTTTATCGGGCCCCTTTGCAGAGTTTTGGTTTGTGTTTATTGATTACATCACATATTTTCGATTTTAAGTGTCATTCTTATTAAATACTATTATATAATATTAATTGATTATCCCGGGATCCAATTTCATAGATATATTTCTTGATTATATTAATTCTAACCAATATATTACCTGCAACATGCTTTCTGGTTATTTATAGCAGTTATCAGTGTCCGGTAAACTTCGGAATAGAAGCCGACCTATTATAATTAGGTGTGTTAATGGCGATTTCACCAACAGACGTTCGAATTCTTTTCACTAATTACGACATTATAACATATTTTTAAAGCCTGGCTTCTTGTTCAGAACATTTTATTAGCATAAAACATTGAATATTGACAACTTTTAATATAAAAAAAATCAATTCTGACAACTTGTATGCCTTTAAATCCACAATCAATACAAAGACGAGTGTATTAGTTGTGTTTAGCATGCTAATGAGACGACAACGTTTTAGAATTGGTAGTGAAATACATATTTTAGATCCAAATTAGTCAATTAGATGCAAATCTATAATTTTAATGAACTTTTTAATGGGCGACACGGTTGGGGGAAACAAATGTGAAATATAGCAAAGTGATACTATGATATACATGTACGTTAAAGATCAATCTTAGACTATCTTAATCATGTAAATAACTTTTAGCAGCAATTTGACAAATCGTAAAATCTTAACTGTATATAGAAGGATTTTATGCGAAGTGTGTGTGAATAGGACTTCACTGTATGTATGTGCACAACTAAATTCGAGTGGTGGAGGGAATACGAGCACTGTACATAAACGGAGCACTGTTCTACATACTGACGTATGGTTCCTCTACAGAGGGGGTTAAAGAAGAAGAAGAAGAAGAAGAAGAATTTTCAAATACCTTTACTTTAAAAACATAATATCACAGACAATTGATCATAATTCAGATTTTACGAACTTTTAAATGCATCTATTGTGCGTATGTGTAAGGCATAAAAATCAATAACGAGAATGTCCACCGCGTTTATTGTGAAGTTCTGTAACGCACCTCGTCATGCTTCGCACAAGACGCCTAAGCCGTTCTTGGGGCGAACTGTTGCCACTCCTGTAAGATAGCAGTTCTTAATTTGTCAATATTTTGACATTTTGGATTGCGTTGGTTAATTTTTCTGCCAATCAAGTCCCATACATGCTCTATAGGGTTCATGTCTGGCGACATCGCAGACCATGGAATTGTCTGAACAGCCTCTTCATGTAAAAAATGTTGTACAATTCGGGCTCTATGTGGCCTAGCGTTGTCGTCCATGAACATTGGCCTGTCAGCCAACGCATGATTGTCGAAATGGAGGACTACGCATGGAACGAGCACATTGTCACGGTATTTTTGGCCTGTCAGATTACCATCCAGAACGTACAAGTCCAACTTACAGTCAAAGGAAAAACAACCCCAGACAGCTACACCCCCACCTCCAAAAGCAGTTGTGCCTAAAATGTGGTTGTCCTGAAATGAAGTGTTTCGTTGACGCCAAACCCTTGCACGACCGTCGTTAGGGCGTAACAAAAAACGACTTTCATCAGACCAGTGGACCCATCTCCATGTGCGAATAGTCCACCCCAAATGATCATGTGACCAGTCAAATCGAGCATGGCGATGACGTAATGTCAACTGTGGACGTTTTATGGGTCGTCGCGCTCGCATTCCCTGATGGTGGAGGCGTCTCATTACAGTGCTTGTGCTAATGTAGCCTCCAAACGCTAAATTATCACGAAGTGCACCAGCTGTACTGAGCGGCCGTTGCCGCGCCCGTCTGGATATGAGCCGGTCATCTCTTGGCGTCGTTTTGCGAGGTCTACCTGCACGTGGACGGTCAGTAACATTCCCCATTTGACGAAAACGCTGCATCAGTCGTACAATGAAGGAATGGTTAACCCTGTAGTGGTCTACCACCCTTCTATGGCTAAAACCACCGCTAAGCATGCCAAAGCTTGCCACCTTTCTGATATGGTTAATTTTCGCCGCACCATACCAAACCAATAGAAAATGAAACTTAAATCTCTACACAAAAAAAATCAGCTTTCGTTCGCAAACACAAATGTTGAAAAGTACACGTGGCACTTTACACGCCCTGTCATATACACATAAATAAAAATCAATCAATAACCTGTTTCACAGGTAAGTAATTATGTGTGTACAGGTAACGAAAACAGCAAACCGATTTGAAATAAGTTCATTATTAGAAAAGATATTATTGAAACAAGTCAGGTGATGCTTAACTTTTGTCGGACTGTATATTAACATTTAATTACGTGGTATGGGAATGTAAAAAAATAAAATAAATTATAAACTTTATTTTTAGATGAATTAGAAATTTTTAATCACTGATGTGGATTGTTGATACATTTTAACCTACTATATTGTATTCACCAGTCTTAATAGAGAAGGCGAACACAGACTGACCAGTGACACAACCGGCCATTTATAAGTGAAGGGACACATAAGCACTAGGGGTGGGTATATCGGTATGCGAACTAACGTCAGAGGTGTAAGGCATGTGGATAGAAGTCACTGACATTACTACTAAAAATACTTTATTCCGAAAGCAAATACCGCTTATTGGGTTGTACAATTTATATATATAGCTTGTTAATAGCACCAACTACATATTTCACATACTAGTACATTGTATATATATGGCGTTTGCCCCCCATTTCTGAATTTCATTTTCATGGGGGTCTGTGGCTGTTTTTTAGTGCCATCCCTTTTTGTATCAGGAAGTATTATTTCTTCTGACAGGGAGAAAAGAACATATTTCATTTTTGTACATCTCCCTGTTTTTGTATAATGATTTTATGTTTGAGTATTATATAATTTTCTCGTCATTTTCATTAAATGACATTTACTGGATATATATGTGTTTGTTTAATTTACTCCCAGTTCCAAAAACAAGCGGATTTGTTGCTCTATATCACTGGAAGATGTTTTAGGTTGGCCATGTTTACATTACCACCTATTTATCATTAGTTTTGATGTTATGATGCTGTTGCTGTCGTTTAGGGCTATTTGAACTTTTGAAGTAAGACATAAATGAATTTTATTGGAAATAAAAATATTTATGTATCTGAAAAGTGTATAGTTTATTGATGGGAAAAGGGAGGCAATTCAATCCGAATTGGTTATGTTACAGAAATTAACTTATGTAATAAGTCTATAAAATTACTCTTTAGTATTTTTGGTAATGATCATGAAAAATTTTAATCAAATTTATTATTGAAAACAACTGTGTAGATATAATTGGAAAATTAAATATTTAAGGAATGAGAAATTATATTGGGCCAATCAGCTTGGGGCATTCTGCAGTGTTAGCATCAATTGCTTTTCAATTGATGTGATGAAAGGTTACGCTTGTTTTCATCCGGTTTAAAACTTCCCACCACCTCCCCTTCAACCCCCCTTTTTAAGGGACCAGTTGCAATTTGTCAACTGCAAGGCCGTTTTTTAATGCCATCCCTTTTTGTCTCAGGGAGTATTATTTCTTCTGACAGGGAGAAAAGAACATATTTCTTTTTGTACATCTCCCTGTTTTTGTATAATGATTTTATGTTTGAGTATTATATAATTTTCTCGTCATTTTCATTAAATGACATTCACTGTATATATGTGTTTGTTTTAAATGTTTGAGTATATATAGTATAACTAATCGTAGATTTTGAATATCAAAATAAGACCACGAGCGACCGAAGTACGCATAAGGATTAAACGAGTGGGCGGAACTTGTTCCGTCCACGAGTTTAATCCTTAATGCGTATTCGGTCCTGCAGGAAAATTAGGTGATGCTGTTGCACAAATGGAACTGCAACCGGCCGGAGGATTTCATCCCTATATCTGACACCTGTTGAATTACCGGCTATCACAATCAACGGCGACTTTAACCCGTGAGATATCCCTCCCCAGACCATAAGCGAGCCACCCCCAAACCTATCCCCCGAAGAACACAAGCGTCGGCGAAGCGTACCCCACGACGTCGGTATACGCGACGTCGACCGTCCGGACGAAAAAGAGTGAACCGCGACTCATCTGTGAAAAAGACCCGTCTCCATTGCCTCATTGGAAATTGTCTGGGTCCATGTGCCGCCAACCAAGCCATACGACGCGCGCGACGTGCACGAGTGAGAAGAAAACCAATGTAAGGTCGACGAGCTCGGAGACCAAACTCGCGTAATCGGTTTCTCACAGGTTTTGGGTGAATGTGGCGATTATGATTGCCTACCGTAGTTAAAGCGGTTTAAGTGGCAGTAACGTGGCATGATTACAAGAGATTCAAATTAACTTTAAATAGTGGAAAGCAATGTGCATACCTCAAGAGTATAAAGTGGTATGACACGATGTGTTGACGAACTTGCTATCAGTATTCTGCACGAGTTACTTGCTTTTTATCACTTTCTTTATGTCACATGATAGTTTTCACGGTTGAGTAACTTTATACACCGATTTTAGTGCACACTGACCAAGCCACTCGTCTTCCCAGTTTTCGTAATTTTACGCCACGCAGTTAAAAAATAGGAGCATATTATGTTACCCTGCGTTTCGTTTTCCCTTCAGTATATATACACTGTATGAGCTTGCTTGAGTGAATCAACGGTTATTGTGTATCGCTAAATAAGCACTATTCTCTGTATTATGCCGAGAACAAGTTACATTTTGATGATGATGATGATGATGATGATGATGGTGATGATGATGACGACGACGATGATGATGATGATGATGATGATGATGATGATGATGATGACGATGATGATGATGATGATGACGATGTCTACTTTGTACTAGACGAACATGCTGAGTTGAATGTTCACAGTGCCAGCTAACTGCTTAACAGTACACGTCTAAACATGTCGAGCCACTTGAACACGTTGTTGGTAGACATTTTGTTATGAGCTCATACACTAAAGATTCCCTTTGAATTTTTTCAGTTGTCTGTTGACACTCGGGATTATCATTGCTCTTGACGATCGTACGTAACGTCACCTCCTCAATACCCTCATTTTAGGTTGTTGCACATCAGAAATCGCCTCCATTTTTTCAAGCTTGTTATTTACCTCATTTCATTGTGATGCATACTAAGTATATTCAATGTACAGTACTGATCTAGAGCTACGCTTAGAGTCATGACATTTAACGCCAATTTCAACAATATTTCGGTAATATCTTGGTGGTCAGTATTATTGGTGCTGGAAACCGGAGAAAACATCTATCCGACCTGCCGCAAGTCAATGGCAACATTTATAGAATATCAACAAACAGACAAAGATACCTGTATTTACATTCTTAACTACAAACAGTAGTATATATTTTTTAGTGTTGGGGTTATGATGTTCAAGACCTCTTTCAACAATATTATATCGTCGCGGTCAGTTTTATCGTTGGGGGAAAACGAATTACTCGGAGAAAACCACCAACCTGTCGCAAATCACTGACGAACTTTATCACATAATATTTATATTATTGAGTTCTTTAATCTATTCTATAACCTGACATGTTTTAAATATAGATCACCGATTATAACCTGTGATGTACTTTGATCTTTTTACTCCCCTTTTCTGTCATATAGACATCGATGGATTCACCTACAATAAAGACTTTCTAGTGTCAATACAGGTAAATTAATAGAAGTAATGACAATAATGTTTTGAGATAACAAGTAGAGAAATGATTAGTTTGATCTAACATTATGTACGTTTTCCTTTGAAATTAAAGAAAGTAGCCTGTCTGATACAAAGTGTCTGATACAAGATGCTGTATCACCACACTCTGATGATAAAAGAATGGCGCGACGTTGCAAGAGACATTCTCTTCCGAATTACTTTGATATGACGTCATATCATTGGAATGTGAGACATGAGACCAATTTCACGTTGCCGCCGCCATTATGGTTCAAAGGTCAATCGGAGTAAAAAACGTCATTGCATTTGTAAACACATCGAGACAAATTTATTCATCGTGGTAGTTATGCGTATATCGTCACTTAAGGAAGTTTTCATGAATTTGTTGGTGAGGAAAGAAAATGATTTATCCCGTAGATCTTAAAAATAATAAAAAATCGTGTAAATATTGTTTGAAGGACACCATTAAGATAAGATAAGATAAGATTTTATTGATATAAAATCCAAAAGTTGGATTGTCATCAAACAACAAACAATACATTCAACTACAGTATGCAGGAATACACAAATATAAACATTCATATTATTTACAATGAAAAATATTTAATATAATATTTAATATTTCGACTGAGGAGGTTTGATACAGAGACAAAGTACCAGAAATATTATAGTTTATCTTGCTCTTAAACAAGTTACATTAATGAATTTCTGTATTTATACATTTCACTTATACCTTTAATACAGCACATGTTTATGTCGTAATCATTACTTCGAAATATAAAAAATAATTTTTCTAAATCTGAAAAATTTGAAAATAAAGGTACAATATCAGTTAATTTCTGAAAGAATTTATCACGTATATCTTTAAGCTTATCACATATAATACTAAAATGGAATTCATCTTCTACTTCAGATCTGCATAAGGGACAAATTCTATTTGCTAAGTTTATCTTTCTATATGTCTGCCTTTTTCAATCATTAGAGTACTATTGCTTATTCTTATGACCATAGGCATAACACACAACTTCGAAAAATAGTACTATGTTTACAAAACATCATAGACCTGCAATATATCCTCCTATCAGGTCCTTATCAATCAACTTGAAGAAAATTCATCTACATCTCGTATATTTTGTTGTCTGACTATCCAATAACAAAAAAAAA
>MJUT01028080.1:141543-163827 GCA_002080005.1 Gigantidas platifrons | reverse complement strand
AAAAAAGGGAAAACAAAAGAAGTATTTTTCCCTAAACGATGACTGGCAGATATTTTTTTTTTTACAAAAACCAGCTTTGTAATGTTAATGCTGGCATTATGTTAGACTTAGACTCATATTTATATCATATTAAACATGCAATTTGTAAATTGTCATATTATGGAGTAACAAATAAAACTTTTTAAAAGACCCAACTTACAACTAGTATGACCCTTTTGCTAGAGAATGTATAAAGTATGTTTGTGTAACTGTAAGACACTTTTGATGCACTACCTAGAAAATGACTTGGTTCAACTTTATCATTTTGTGATTTTTTTTAGAAGTCAAAGAATGCACACCTTTAGTATCTGTACATTAAACACACTACAAAGTATATTACAGAAACTGCAGGGAGGGATAGACAGGAGATAATTAGTATGCCATGATACAGGGCTAAACATTAACAGTCATGTTCCATTCTTACATGTAATGTCAAGCACATTATTATGGTGTGGTTTCTGTTGGTGAGACACTCCATCATTTCTTGTATATGCCAATAATAACATATAAGGATTAGTATAGAAAAAGTGCTAAATTCAGGAACAATGCAAGTAAAACTTTGTAGCTTTTGTAAATTATAGGGCACAAAAATTAAACAAATATTCATTTACAAGAAATATGTATTGCAAAAACAAAACATCATTAGCATGTCCGAAAAGTCAGCTGCATGTATAATAACAATGTTGTAAAATAACAAAACTATGAACTGGAACATTGAAGAATAGGAAATAAAACACATTCTCCTCATCCTGGTGAAGTCGTAAGTTAATGATCGAATGAAAATAACATTGCTTTTAACATCAAAAAGTTAATATTGGGAGACACCATACAATTTTCTTTATCCTTTAGTTATTGAATTAAGTTCAAAAATCTGACAAAAGTTCCATCCCAAAAAAAACATACTAAAAATGGCCAAAAATCCTTTAATTTCAAAATATTTGTCTAAGACTTTCTCAGGTACAATGTAAATGAACAGAGCCCAAAATATTCAATAATTTTAACTGAAAAACAACAATCATATGGGGGATAAAAAACATTCTATTCATCAAATTTTTAAACAATGAACAACAAGAAACATCAACTATAACATACACGTATGATGTGTAAACTATTGAAGCATGAGCAACAGGAAACATATTTAGATACAAAAAATTAAAAGATGAACACGCTTAGTTGGATTTTTATAGTGCTAGTTCATTGAAACAACAGTATGTGGGTAGACATGTCGCTCCACTCTGAAATATTATTCTGATTCTGAGCCGACCAGTCTTTGTTCTTACTCCTTAATGCTGCATGCTTACCAATTTTATAGTCTTTGGTTTGACTAGCTATAGACAGGGGCTAGAACCCATGGATCTACCACATTCAGTAGGAGCATGCAAACCATTATACCACTGATGAGGTCGGAAATCACTTTGTCTACAGACCCATAATTGTACCAAGGCAACATTTTTGCAGTAGTATAAAAATCACACTGAAAAAGGAGTAGTTCTTCAAAACTTTCCTTAAGCTAGGGACTTGTGCCCAAGTTAATTAATGCAGTCGACATGGTCAAGCATATATCAAAATAAAACCCATAGATTAGCTTCCAGTCAGATTTGAACTGACATCTTTTCAACATTATTGAAATGTACTACCTTGTACTATAGAAGCTGAATAATTATTAGTGGAAATACACATGTAGTGGACAAACTAAATATGTACACAGATCATTCATTAGCTTCCAGAGAGATTTTAACTGACAGCTCTCCAACATTATTGAAATGTACTGATTGATTGACACCATAGTAACAACATTTTGGCAGAATCTAGCAAGGCTCGTCACTAAACTTGATTTCAATTGAAGATCTTTGAAATATTACCCAAACAGAAGTTTTAATGGCCCCTTGTAGCCAGGTTTGATCGTCAATTAGCACCACAATACCAACATTTGGTCCTGACTATTTTTTAGGAACATTTCAGCCAAGATTGGTTGCAATCCCTTCAGTTGTTATCTAATGGTCCTGACTTGGCATAGCTGGACTTGGCACTGCATAGACACGATAGAGAATAAAAATAACATGCATAAATTTCTTACCCTGCAGTGCATGAACAATAAGCTCCTTCTGTCAAACAATCATCTTCTTTGGTGCATATCCATACAATGTGGGGTCGTCATTCAGTCTATGATGGTGAACAGTTAAAATAAATTACACAAGTTCCTGTTCGACTTTGTCTTTGTCTTTAAGAAATATGCCCCCTGCAACCTCCCACTTAAAAAAAAATTCATAGACCTTGCCAACCTTATAGTCTTTCAGCATGTCAATGCAACATCACCATGGGCTAACAAGAAATATGTTAACTTACATGCCGAAACATGACCGCCAGCTTCTCCTTCGTTCCTGTTTTCGTCAGACCTCTCATCGTCCAGAACTGTCTCAGATTCTCGACTTTCCAACAACTAAATTAATCAATAATTGTGTATATTTGATCACCAGGATCCATGTGTAAATGTAGAATAAAATTTTGCAAATAAATAAAGTGAATACAACTTCGAAAAGGTTAAAAATAAAGTGGTAGTCGTTTCGCCATGATATAATCCAAGCAGAAAGGCCGCTTACCACCCGGATTTTACTCCGATTGGACTTTGGACTAAGGCCGCTTACAACAAATAATAGGTTAATGTGAAATAGGTCTAATAGAACGGAAAAAATAACGTGACGTCATGCACAAAATGTAGTCTTCTTGAGAGTATTATACAAATTTTAATTCAACCCTTGCTATTTGTTGAAAATTCATTTTTATTGAAATGCAAGATAAACTTATTACATACACAGTGTGTTGGTACAAGACTTTATAGCATTGATCGATAACGCGTCATCAATTTGTGGAATATGTATCACGTGATACGCAAATAGGAAAATGTAGTACAAACAATGGCAGCATCCTAGAAAATCTACACGATTTTAAAAATATTTTTAAATATTCAGGCAAAATAAAAATACAAGTGTTCTGTCCAGAAGTGATACGATCCCTTTCTCTTTCAAAAATATCAAGTGGGTAGCATATTTCCCCCTTTTATATCATTCTTTATTCATATATATAGCACTATAGTAACTGCCAAATTCTGTTTTCGTTTCCTGAAATATTCTCTTTTCAAATAACTAGAAACTAAACTGTTTGTCACTTATTACACAAGCATGTAAGTATATATACATCAAAGGACATATTATTTCATAATCCTTTTGGCAATTTAAGAATGTTGCTTCATGCTGTTATTACAATCTCCCGGGAATTTCATACATCATCATGACTTACGGGTAATCCGAACTTCCGATAATTGATTAAATATTTGAGAGGAATTTCCACACACCATAATTTTTTTTTATTGATGATAATATATAAGAATTCATATTCTCTTACAAAAAAGAATAAATTACAATACCGATTTTTATTTCGTTAAAAAAAACAATATACGTTTTAGAGATGGAAATCGGCACTTTTTCATGCAATCAACTCACGACAATATTTTGTCATACCTGAAACGGTGTAAATGTTGCTGGTACTGGGTCCGGGTGTTGATCCGTAGGACCTTGCCCTCTTACAAAATGTTTGGAACAAATATACGTCCATCGTGTGACTTTTTCCACCGTAGAAAGTTCACGACCACATGCCCGAATCCAACGTTAACATTTATCCTTTGGTTTCATTTTTGTTTGGGAAACGGGATCCAAAAGACACCTTTCATGTGTTCATACCTGAATATCTACAGTATGTTGCCAAAAGTATTGCAACATATAAAAAAAANTAAATATAGATCACCGATTATAACCTGTGATGTACTTTCATCTTTTTACTCCCCTTTTCTGTCATATAGACATCGATGGATTAACCTACAATAAAGACTTTCTAGTGTCAATACAGGTAAATTAATAGAAGTAATGACAATAATGTTTTGAGATAACAAGTAGAAAAATAATTAGTTTTCTCTAGTATTATGTACGTTTTCCTTTGAAATTAAAGAAAGTAGCCTGTCTGATACAAAGTGTCTGATACAAGATGCTGTATCACCACACTCTGGTGATAAAAGAATGGAGCAACGTTGCATGAGACATTCTCTTCCGAACTACTTTGATATGACGTCATATCATTGGAATGTAAGACAAAACACAGTAACTTGCATTGGTGAAAGAACGGAAAAAATAACGTGACGTCATGCACAAAATGTAGTCTCCCTGAGAGTATTGTACAAATTTTAATTAAACCCTTGCTATTTGTTGAAAATTCATTTTTATTGAAATGTCAGATAAACTTATTACATACAGAGTGTGTTGGTACAATACTTTATATCAGGTCTTGCCTGTTGAGTGACTCGTAGTGATACTGGTTCACACAACAGGCTCGACCTGATACAAAGTCTTGTACTACCACACTATGTATGTAAAGGGTATTTATCTTTATTGGCAAATTATCCAATGTAAAATGTATTGATTGTTTTAATGGTAACATTCAAGTACTATAACGTGTAGCTCTTGTATCAAATTTGAGCATGCATATTTTGTTCGGCACTGTTTTCCTTATCAAATGGATAAAACCAAGCAAAAATAGTACGACATTAAGAAGAGTTTGAAGATACTAAAGGCGTAATCAGAATCTGTAAATCGAAGAATAACAAACAACACAATGGTCAAAAGATACCAAAGGCGTAATCAGAATTCGTAAATCGAAGAATAACAAACAACACAATGGTCAAAATAAAAATGACAAAAGGACAATAAACGATCTGCAAAGCAAACACATAGAACTAAAGATTGAGTAACACAAACTCCAGGAAAAACCGTGGGTGAACTCAGATGGCCCGGAAGGGTAAGAAGTTCCTACTGCAGTAGTGGCGCCTATCGAGTTAATATTATTACAAGCCCAGTGATAAGTCATGACTGAGGAAAGGACCGTTAATTGTTTACGACAAATGGAACATATCAGTGGATCGGGCTAGCTACTCTTGGTTTTTCTTGATAAGCCCAGATAATGAATATGGACGAATAAAGGAACAAGTCGAGAAGAGTTTGAACCCATAAAATGCCTGCATATAAATAATACATATCTCCAGTCAACTAATTTTTTTTAATCATTGCGATGAGAGTTTGCAATTACCCTTTTCCATTATGTGTCGGGTTGCACACTGATTACACTCGTAGCAAAAATTAATGTAGCATCTACTTCAACAACATTCGATGAACGAAGACCGCGCCACAATTACATGTTGTTCTCTAAAACTATATAAAAAAAAAACATACAAGACACACACTAAAAAATAGAAGTTATTATATCAACGCACCTTTGTCTGTCGTTATAGGACATATTA
This sequence comes from Gigantidas platifrons, assembly GCA_002080005.1. NCBI lineage: Eukaryota > Metazoa > Mollusca > Bivalvia > Mytilida > Modiolidae > Gigantidas > Gigantidas platifrons. The sequence continues at coordinate 158,444 of MJUT01028080.1, read as the reverse complement.
ATGTTTCTGTGAGTAGAGCGTTTATAGATAAAATAATATGAATGATGTCGGTTAAATAGCTAATAAAATCCATTGACAAGATTCGCCTGAGAATGACTTTTATACCAATAATATCACAATAATGATGTGCATTGCATCAATATTTATGACCGTCTTATTACATGTAGTATACATAGTCAGAGTCGTGAGTTCAAGAAAATTGAACGAATACTTATGATTCGGGTTTACCGCTCATTGTCTTAACTATTGATTGTAAATTATGAGCTAATCGAGTCTACTAATCGAACGCTGTCATGATGTATCGATATCCTGTGTTGTGCTGTTCATGAATAAAATCAAGAACAAACAACAAACCCGATTCAAGCAAGAAAGCACCACACCATTTACCTGACATTGCATTGAAAATAAACTTAATTCACATGACATAAAGTAACATAAAAGTCAAAATTATAATTTTATTAAGAAAGAAAGAGATGTTAATTACAGCAAACTAATATAGTATATCTTTAATTTCTGCTTCGAAATTTATACAAATATTTTTTTAACATTCTTTTATATGTAGATATGGCAACATCACGTAATATACTATGTGGAATATGTGAGGCTCAACATATCACAAAATATGTAGATCAATGGTGCCTCGAATGTGATTAGGGTCTATGCTCCGGCCATGAGAGCCACCACAAAGTTTCAAAGGCTACTAGAAATCATGGCGTTATTTCTATAGACAATTATTATAAATTGCCGTCATCTATTTTAGAAATCGGTAATCATTGTGAATATCATGATATGAAATATACATATTTTTGTCAACACCATGACAAACCATGTTGTCCAGATTGTACTTTAACAAACCATAAAGAGTACGTTGGGCTTTTGTCTATCCGTGAAATAATTAAAACTTCCAAAACATCGACATTGATTGACAACATTGAACAGAATTTAAAAGATATCAAAAACAATATAGAGAAAATTTCGAAGGACAGGTAACACAATTTGTCGGCAATTAGACAACGACAGATGTTTCAAGACCAAATTAAAGAGATGCGTGTTAAGATAAACTCACACTTAGATACACTAGAACAGAATATTCTACAAGAACTTCATGATACAGAAGACAAGATTAAGTCAAACATTGATGAGCTGTTACGACAACTTTCTGAGAATTCAAAGACAGTAGAAGGATTACAAAGTGACATCATAGCTGTCAAAGGGTATGCATCAGACCTACAAACCTTCCTAGGTAGTAAGGTCATTGAGGAAGAGGTAAAGAAGAAGGAGGAGGAGTACCTAATGGCTTTATCTAAAGATGGATGTCTACAACAACTTAACTTAAGATACAACATTAATACAAATATAAAGGATATATTGTCTACTATAACAACGTTTGGATCCGTATATATAGAAACAAGTCTTCTATCAGTTGTTAACAAGACAATGAAGGCTAAGCAGGCACAAATTATGTCTGTTATACAACATTCATCTGTAAAGTCAATCAATGATATCAAGCTTACTTTACATGCTACATGTGATATTCCAAACAGAAAATGTGACATGTTTATAACAGGATGCATCGTTTGTCCGAATGGTAAGGTGATTTTTGTCGATAATGACAACAGTAGACTCATTATTCTTAATAAGGACGGTACATTAGAAAAGGAAATATACTGTTCACTTAGGGACTCGTTTGACGTTACATGTCTAGATGATACAACTGTAGCTGTGTCAACAGACAATGGAATAGAGATAATAAACATCGACTATACAAAAACAGAAAGGCTTATTAAGACTAGTAAACCATGTCATGGAATAACACATTACTATAGTGTGAACCAGAGAGAGGTATACAAATGATGAAGTTATCTGATTGTAGAGTAACCACTTTAATTAAGCAAGGGAACTTGGCATACAACGTCAATATAACAACATGTGGAGAAAAAATATACAAAACAAACTGTGACACTAGTACCGTGACATGCTACACGATAAAATGCGAAACGTTGTGGGAATATAAAGACGCATCAGCACTGAATGATCCATGGGGTGTAACAGTGGATAATAATTCTAACGTTTATGTGACGTCATATGGATCCCACAGTGTCGTAGTGCTAGAACCAGATGGTAGACAAGGGAGACAACTTATTAGTAGTGATGATGTATTAAAATATCCAACTGGAATATATTTTGACAAATCTAAAAGCAGGTTGTTGGTAACAAACGCCAATGGAACAGCTTTCCTGTATAAGTTATGTTAATTATTTCTTTAGTGTTAGAAAGAAAATACATATGCTAGTGGACAGAAACAATTCAATATTTTGTAAATTAACATCATTAAGCCAAAAAATAATCAATGCAATTACAATTTGAAGGAAAGAACGAACAGTTGATAAATTAAACTTTAAAACTGTAAAAGAAAACAATGTAGAAATTATCAATAAAATTAGGTCAGAAACGTGATTGACAACGCTACTCAAAATATATAAACAACTAATGCTATAAAATTAAATAAACTTAAAAACAAATAGTTGAAGTTTTTTTTAAAGATGCTTATATAATATTTACTGATATGGAGGGCAATATCAGGATATACAGACTGCCCAAGTGTCGTGGTATAAAAAAAATAAAATAAAATAAATTGAATCCGAAATTAAAATTATTCGTGTGGAAAAGGTAAATGGCATTATCATGCGAGCAAAGGACAAATGGCAAGTGGAGGGTGAAAAAGAACACACTATTTTGTAATTTAGAAAAGAAGCCCTATTTGGACAAAATAATACCAAAACTCATCTTTGGAAATAAACAGGAAATCAGTGATCCAAAACAAATCAGATATGAACAAAAATATTTCTATAATAAATTGTATACTAGTACAAATCCCTGTATAAATACATCTCACAGATGATAATAACCCTTTTATAAGAAAACCGGATACTGATGAAGTAAACTCTTGTGAAGGTCTACTAACAATCCAGGAATGTCTTGCCTCCTTGAAAAAGGTGAAAAATTGTAAATCAGTTGGTATTGATGGATTCAATGTGGAATTTTATAATTTTGTTTTGGAATGATATTAAGATACCTTTAGTAAAATGCTTAAATGAAAGCTTAGATATAGGAAAATTTTCCACCAGCCAGCGTCAAGGTATAATCACATGTATTCCAAAAGAGGGAAAATCTGAATTTTATTTAATAAACTGGCGACCCATTACCCTATTATGTGTAGATTTAAAAATAGCATCAGCTAGTATAGCAAATAGAGTCAAACCCATATTACAAAACATAATTAGTCAAACTCAAAAGGGATTCTTAAAGGGTAGATATATATGTGAATGTACTAGAATTATTTATGATCTTATCGATCAGATGGAGGACGAGGACATTCCAGGTATTTTATTGTTGATGGACTTTGAAAAAGCATTTGATACTATTGGTCATTCATTGAAAGTGCACTTGAATGTTATAGTTTTGGACCAGGTTTTCAAAAATGGATTAAAACCTTCTACTGCGACATAAGTAGCTCGGTTTTGAACAATGGAGACAAATGAAATTGTCGATGCGGAGTATCGTTCGAAGACACCCACATCGTCGAAAAAACGAAAAAGAGGAGAATACGGACATTATTCGCCACAACAAAAGGCCAAACTACCACGCTATGCGATTGACAACGGTGCAACAAAAGCTGCTAGACACTGTTCAGAGAAGTTAGGGACAAAACTAAACGAAAGTACTGTGCGTTCTTTTAAATCGTCATATATAAAAGCAAAATAAAGCAGAAACTCTTACTGAAGTTGCTTCAAAACCACGTAGACGGCCAAAATATTAAACGATGAATTAGACAAAGATGTGTGTGACTATATTCGCAGTTTGAGGGAGGAAGGCGGTGTAATTAATAGTAGCTTTGCTATGGATATTAGTGTATTGAACATTTTTTAATCGTACAGTTTATTACAGTAAGATATAGAGTTATCGTTCTTTGAGCAATATTTTTTAAATACTGTCTACCCATATATAAATACATTTTTGCACCAGCTTGGAAAAAACAATAAACTGAATCAACAATAAAGTTACTGGCAACATAAGGCACATAAGACACTGGATGAAGTAAAAAACACAAACAAACAAACAAGCAGAAAAAAAAACAAAACAAAAAACAACCAAAACCAACCCTCCCATAAAAAAAGAAAAAAAAAGAAAAAACAAACAAACACACAACACAATACTATATACGACGGCAACACTGTCCGGGTGACACCAGGAGCTAAGCAACCAAACACACAACACAATACTATATACGACGACAACACTGTCCGGGTGACACCAGGAGATAAACAAACAAACACACAACACAATACTATATACGACGGCAACACTGTCCGGGTGACACCAGGAGATAAACAAACAAACACACAACACAATACTATATACGACGGCAACACTGTCCGGGTGACACCAGGAGATAAACAAACAAACACACAACACAATACTATATACGACGGCAACACTGTCCGGGTGACACCAGGAGCTTGCAAAGGGTAAGCAGTACCAACATCTTCTAAGACACCACCGTGTTATTCATGTAGTTAAGTCCTTTCAAACTCGTTTCGGTGATAGAAGAAAGAAAACATCTTTTGAGATATGGATATTTTGAAACGGTCCACATATTCGTGGTGTCAGTAGGATTTTATTTAACGATGCCTTCAACCCGGAAGCAACGTATACCTTGAGTAGCCTTTGCATCAGCATCTGACCTCAGTCCTTCAAATTACTGTACTGGGCACAAGCTCTAGAATAACGAGTTGTGAAATGTAAACTCCATGCGCTGTTGATGCTGGAATATTGCTACTGGTGAAAGGGAATATTTCAAGGTGAAGGTCATGGTGTGAAGCAGACTTCAGTGTCAGTAGTATCCTTTACTTCAAGCTCATTTGGAAATCACCGAATCAAGAATTATTCAGTGACATAACATCATCTATCAGGGTCGGAGGAACCAGGATGAGGGGAACAAAGGGGGCACAAGTCTTTCACTTAGAAAACTATTATTTCCCACTTTTGACTGGCAAACATATTGAAAAAGATGTAGTTTAATCACGGTAGTAAAAGATGGGTATGTTCTGAAACCAAATGAACTGTTGTTTTTGTTTGTTTGTTTGGTTTGTTTTTGTTGGCAGTTTTTAAAACTTACCATTCCCCATTTCCAGTCCACTCATAAAGCTTGCCCCCATTTGTAGTCCAATTCTAAAGCTTACTCTCCACTTTCTGGTCCCTTCTCTCTTCGTGCTGCAATAGCGTGTACTGGAGCAGCTTATGATTCAATGTTTACAATCTATGTACCAACTCAGGGTCATTACAGTTTTCCCAGTTTTTCGGTTGTTGACTGATTTTGTCTGTTTATATACTTATAAGTTTTGCCTTTCCCTTTGGAAGATTGTTCGGAGTTCGGCAATTTTGTAATCACCCTTATTTAGTGGTGTGCCTAGATCCTGACAAGGTATCTTCACAATAACTTGTAAACTTGGAGTTCTTTTGTTTGAAGACAATGAATTTTGTTAGGCAACCATCAAGGGATAAATGCAGATGTCCTTCTGTACTTTAAACTACTACAAGGTTTGGTCCATATAGTTGATAAGAAAGGTTTGAAAATACCAAAGGGACAATTAAAAACCGCAAATCAATAAAGGACAGACAACTCACTGACCAAAAGAAAAAAATAACAAAAAGACAAAAAATAATCTCCAAAGCTTAGGATCATGCAATTCGAACCTAATTAAAAACCGATGATGAATTCAGATGCTCCAGAAGATAAGACGTTTCTGCTCCACTCGTGGCTACCATCGTGTTACTCTAGTTACAAACCTGGTGATATGTCATGAATGAGGAAAAGATCGAATTGTTGTTATAACAGACGGAACATATCGTTGATCATCATGACACAGAACTCATGAGAAATATTTGTATCGAAGACAGCGAAGGCGCGTTTGGTTCCTTGATGGGATCTAGATTTATTTTCATTATATCTATATTACACCTGTGAACTATTTACATCTGGGTGCCAGCAAGCCTCAAAGGTTTGTAAATATTTACAATGAACAATATAATTACATAAATAAGTGCTTGAAGTAAGAAAATCATTACTCACTGTCAAGTGTCATTACAATAACATAATAAAATAGAGCATATTTTATCTCTCATATTCGATAGGATCTCTATTAAAATGTTATCTGCTTTAAGTCATTGTGATTTCAAACTGGAGAACTAAATGTTGCCTAAGGATTTAACATATAAGTGCTGTTTTAATAGCTTTTGCATCACACTGTAGCAGAGGAGAAATCCACGTTCGTTCTATCTAAGATGGTTTTCGTAGATTTTTCTATCAATAAATGTTCAATTACACCGTTGACAAATACATCAGTTAGCAGATAACGGTTCAGTGCAAATTGTTATCACTGTCATTCCTTGTTTATAAACCGACAAAATAAATCCTAGTTTATAGTTCAGTTAGAATATTAGATCTGTATTTATATAATGTTGCTATATTAATGTCACCAAGGTTCTAATCGGACGTTTGTGTCTATCAAGGTATTAAAGACATAAATGTCAAATGCATTTCTATCAAGTCTACAACTTGACTTCAGAAGACATCATGAAGTAGGAGATGGATTGTCTTCAATGATAGTTTTGATTCTGCATCTTTAGGATTATTATGTAATTATTATGTAAGATGGATTCAGGAAGTGCAACAACACTCATTTTTAACCATTATTTACGCTATTTGCGAGAGCTTTCAGACAGTGTATGTTATGTGGTTTCTATAATGTCGTCGCTACCAGTAATCTATGGAATGTTTCGACAAGTGAGCGATAATCTTATTACTTACAATTTGCTACATGTTTTCTAGTATTATTTCATTTAAATATTCATTTAAGTGTTTCGCAAGTTATCCAGAGATTATAGCAAATACTAGTAATACGGAAATACATTACTAGATACACAAATATGTGAATGGGAATTAAATGTCAACAAAAATAAGATTATTAGATACATATATTAACAATTCAGTGTGAAACCATTTTCTAGTAATGATACAAAAATGTAATTGGCAGGGCCAGCCTTAAGCCAATCAGACCAATTGTTCCCAATTGAAACTATGCTTAAAGGGCCCCACGCTAGAGTTATCTCCTCTTGATTGTTCAAGTACACATAACAACACACTGCATGTTTTACAGAGAACGGCAATTATTATATAATTGTATGGGACCGAGCACCTCTTGAGGCCGGTCCTGATTATTGGTGTTTAATGTCACTTTTAGTTTTATTGGTGGAAAGAACGAAGTACACGGAGATAACCACATGTCTGCCACTATTCGCAGACAAACGTTATCACGTGATATATAGAATGCACAACCACATGGACATAATTACTCTCCAGACACAGAGCGCATAACCGGTTCCGCATTAATACATTCAGTTTTTGAGTCGAATCCCTAGAATCATGTACGAGGAAATTGTGCCGTAATATCGCCCTACCACCTTTTGTGGTGATACGTACCGATTGCATTAAGGTAGATGTAAATTACACTATCGTACGATCACGGCCACGACACCAATAAAGCTACAAATCTTAACTAACTACGTATATAGCGTTCACAGTAAAGGTAATGCTTAGTTATTAATTGAATTGAATCTATATTGATATCGCATCTTATCAAGTAGGACAAACTTGATATACGCTGTATTTTAATCAAATAACCAAATAAACCCCATTTTGTCAATAGCTAAATATCATCTATCTCTGTCGTAACCAATGGTCTGTGAAGCAATCTATTAATCTTTTCGTTGGTCATAGAAGAACATAATACTATTTTGTTGACTTGCAGTTAAAAACGTTTTATCAAGAACTTGATGAACTATAATATTTACCCATTGCGTTAAGTGTTGACCGCTGTTTGACTCTACATTGTTATATATTGAACAAACGATATTGAATAGGACGTCAGTTCACAACACAGTAATGTGACATGTAAACTCCATACGCGGGTGATAATGGAATATTGCTACTGGTGAAAGGGAATATTTCAAAGTGAAGGTCAAGGGTTGAAGTAGACTTCAGTGTTAGTAGTATCCTTTACTTCAAGCTCATTTGGATAGATAAGATGCAGATAATCACCGAATCAATCATTATTCAGTGACAGAACATCATCTACCAGGGTCGTAGGAACCAGGGTGAGGGTTGCAAAGGGGACACATGTCCGTCACTTTGAACAATATGCTTCCCACTTTTAAATGGCAAAAATATAGACAAAACATGTTCTTTTTTAGAAGAACTTGCTCTCCCACATGTTCAGTCCACTCATAAAGCTTGCCCCCCATTTATAGTCGGATTCTACAGCTTATCCTCCCACTTTCTGGTCCACTCTCTAGACTTGCCCATTACTTCCGGTCAACTTAGACTATTCTGTTATATACCGGAAGCTGAAATTAAATGTTCGTTCTAATTTTCTATCTCTATTCTTAAAAATCCCTTGATGGAAGTCTGCCCCATAAGCGTGTAGAAACAAATCACTGAGTAGCGTAGTACAATCATCTGTTTCTGGATCTGCTGTAGCTCGATGCCATTTGCATATCTATTACATCGTCCTTTGAGAGAAGTCATCTGTTCTCTGTATTAACAGGGAAATATCTTCACACTGAAGTACATACATTCTTGGAAAAACTCTCCCGCATGCATTGCTACTGTCAGAAAATCCCTTACACAGAAAGGCAATCAACTGCTTTGCTCGTGTTGCAATAGCGTGTAGCTTATGATTCAAAGTTTACAATATATGTTGAATGGTGTGCCTAAAAACAAATAGACTATGACAAGGTGTCTTCACAATAATTTGTAAACTTTGGAATGCCTTTTGTTTGAAGACAAATAATTTTGTCGAGCAACCATCAAGGAATATTTGCAGCTGTTCTTCTGTACTTTAAAGTATTATAATGTAGGTGGCTGAATGTTTGGTAAATATAGTTGATAAGCAGAGTTTGAAAATACCAAAGGACAATCAGAAGCCGTAAATCGAAGAACAGACAACACAATGGCCAATGAAAAAAGACAAAAAGAGAAATAATAATCTATAAAACACTACACAGAGAACTAAAGATCGAGCAAGTCGAATCTAACTGAAAACTGATGATGAACACAGGTGCTCCGGAATGGTAAGCAGTTTCTGCTCCGTTAGTGGCACCCTCTGTGTTACTCTGGTTACAAACCCGGTGATATGTCATGAATGAGGAAATAGTCCGGATTGTTATTACGACAAACGGAACATATCCGTGGTAATTGTTACACATATATTCACTAGCGGTTAACGAGGACATCATGAGAAATGTTTGTATCGAAGGCAATGACAGACTGGTAGGGTGCCTCGATGGGATTTCGATGTAATGCTATCTGCTTTAGGTTAGTGTGATTTCAAACTAGAGAATCAAGTGCTGTGTAATAGCTTTTGCATCAAACTGTAGAGGACGAGAAATCCAAGTTTGTTCTATCTAAGATGGTTTTCTTACAGTTTTTATCGATATATCTTCAGATGCACCTTTGACAGATAAGTCAGTTAACAGATAAAGATTCAGTGTCAATTGTTGTCACTTTCATTCCTTGTTTATAATCTGAGAAAATAAATCTTTGTTTAGTTTAGGTAGAATGTTAAATCTCTATTGACGTTGCTATATTAAGATCGACAGGTTCTAATCGGATGTTTGTGACTATCAAGGTATTAAAGATATAAATATCAAATGCATTTCTATCTGAATTTCTAACACTGAGATTACAGCCTACAATTTGCTTCTAGGAGAAACTGGTTAGACATAGTGAAACAGGAGATTTGTAGTCTTCAAGGATAGCTTTATTTCGACATATCTAGGATTTATTAGATAAGAAGGATTCAGAAGGTGCAACACACCCCTTTTTACCATTATTTACGCAGTATGCGAGAACATCCAGACAATCTCTTTTCTTTGGTTACTATCCCCTCGCCAACGAAGTTGCGGAGGGATATAGTAATGCTACCGTCCTTCCGTTCGTCCATCCTTCCGTAACATCCTTGTGAACACTTTAGAATCAACATCCTTCAATGGATTTTGACCAAACTTGGCACATAATTAGTTCTTAAGAGAATCTAGAAAGGTCAATGTCACCGGGTCAAATATTTTGGCGATGGGATACGCCACGCTTTGCTTTACCCTTGTTGTAATTTCGTCGATAACAGTAATTGGTGGACTGTTTCGACAAGATAGCGATATGTTATTTACAATTCGATACATGCATTCTAGTATTATTTCATTTACATATACATTTAAGTGTTTCTAAATTATTCCAGAAACCATAGAAAAAAAGACATTACTATATACAATAATATATAAATGGGAATGAAATGTCAACAAAAATAAGATTATTAAATACATATATTAACAAAACTGTGTGTAATCCTTTTCTATTGGCAGGCCAGCCTTACCCTAATTGGACCAATTGCTATGGGCCCCGTGCTAGAGCTATCTCCTCTCGATTGTTCAAGTACACACAACAGCACTCTGCATGGTCTTTTTTTTACAGAGAACAGTAATGATTATAATTTTAAGTGGGGCCCTGCATTTCCTAAGGCCAGCCTTGGTTATAGGTGTATAATGTCACTCATGTTTTTATTGGTGGAAAGACCGAAATACCCAGAGAAAACCATAGATTTGCCGCTATTCGCACACAAAATTTATCACGAGATGTTGTGCAGAAAGCACATCGACATGGGCAGAATTACTCCTCGACAAAGAGAGCATAAAACACTAGGCGATAGGATGCACATAATCGTGTACGGAGAAATTCGGCCGAATCTCACTTGGCATTAACATAATTGTATGGTGATAGGGACTGATTGCAGTAAGGTAGAATACTGTACCATCACGGTAACGATGCCAATAAAACTACAAATCTTAAATAAATATCTACGTATATAGCGTTCACAGTAAATGTAATTTTAAGTTTTTTATTGAATTGAATCTGTATTGATATCACATCTTATGAAGTAGGACAATTTGCTATTCGTTGTATATTAATCAAATAACAAACTAAACCCCATTTGGCAATGACTAAGCATCATCTATCTCTGTCATAAGCAATGGCATGTGAAGCAATTTATTAATCCATTCGTTTGTCATAGAAGAAAATGATACCATTTCGTTGAATTTCTGTTAAAAACGTTTAATCAAGAACTTGATGAACTATAATATTTACCCATTGCGTTAAGTGGTGACCGCTGTTTGACTCTACATTTTTATATATTGAACCACCGAGATTGGATAGGACGTCGGTTCACAACGCAGTCTTAATTTTAAGTCTTTATTACGCTTACATTTGAAGAAAAGTTTAAAGATACCAAGCTGAAAAAGCCGTAAATGAAAGAAGGACAAACAATAAAAAAAGACAAAAAGACAAAACATGGAGGGCAATTAATACACTACACAGAAAACTAAAGATGGAACAACACAAACCCCATTAAAAACTGATGATGAATTTATGTTTTGTGTACGGGTAGGCAGTTCCTGTTCCTTTATTGGCACCCGTCGTGTTACTGTTGTTAAAAATCCGGCGATATGTCAGGAAATAGGAAATGAGGACTTCGACAAACGAAACATACCTGTGGACAGCTGTAACACAGATATTCCGTAACAGATATAACCATGTCATGATGACACCCGTGAAACTTGAATATATTTGAACACCGTTCGCAAGAGCTTTCGCAATATGCTTCCCAAGGCAAACTCGAGGCAAAATTGTGACGTATTTGTAGTTGATTTTCTTTTGTACCGGCTCCACCCTGATAGATGACTCTGATTCTGAACCAACCAAAGGTATTATTAGCTCTTTATCGTTAGTGATGAGGAGTTGAAAATTGAAGTCATTGCGAACATAGCATAGGCGTTGGTCATGTCATAGATAGTTAGCTGCCCTTCCTATTTAAGTATGGCAATAATAGTTGTACAAGAACATAAAAATGAAAGAACGGCAACTATTAGCATTAACACTGAAGGTATAATCAGAACTAATCCTCGTGGGGAAATTGTGATAAAGACTTGTCGTGCCATGTCATTTGTGGTGATTACTTGTCTTGGTGGTTGATAGTATCGCCATCTGTACTTTATGTTTTACGTCATGAGTTCATCCCATTTTTATTTATTTATTAATCTTTGCTAGACATTAAGAATTCTGACATTCATTAAAAATATTTTCGTAGTTATAAACTTATTTTGTTTTCTGGTACGTATGAAACAATTTTCTTTTCCGGATCTATTTGAGTGACATGCTGGGAAATCTGAAGTGGCAAACACTGGAAGAGAGGAGGATAAATGCAAGATTAACAATGCTGTATAAGTTAAAAACAAAAAAGTGAATATCGAGGCAGATCACAAATTAATACCAACCAACAGGAAACTTAGAAATACAAACAGTAACTGCTTCCAGTTACCATCATGCACTACAACAACCATGAAAGAATCCTTCTACCCGAGAACAATTCGAGATTGGAACACCTTACCCAACTCGGTGACCACCGCAAGTAGTCTCGAATCCTCAAGAGACTACTAGCCACCAAGTAAAATATTCTGTCATTCTGTTTTTATTCTCACTGTAAATATGTAAAGCACCGATTTAACTTATCCAATACATGCGCACACCTAAAGTGACAGAATATGTTTTTCACTGCATATTTTTTTTATATTATGCTTACTTGAGTTTTTGTTACTTTATGTTTTTTTGTTTTGGTCGAAGGTTCAGCTTGCACACGAAAATAAATTTATAAAAACGAATTGCTCAATAGGGAACTTGGGGTCAAATTAAAAAAAATAATAATGCATTTATCTTGCATTTATTATCATTGTTTTCAATAATCTTTTAGATTGTTTTCACGGATTATTTCGTTTGTGTACGATTACGATTGTGATATTCTAAACCGGGAATGTTGAATTGGTATCGGTATCGGTTCATTTGGTTTGTATCTCCCTTGAACACAAGTTAGTGTGAACCTTTGGCTTTGCCTTCAATTGATGTTCAGCGATCGTTGTAAGCTATTTTGCATTTTAATTTTCTCCCCAGGAAACACTCGGGCAATATGAAACAAACTTGACAGGAATGTTTCTTGGGTAATCCCCATTCAAAATTATATTATATTGGTCCAATTTCATCCAATGTGACCATCGTGACTATAAATAGAAGAATTCTTAATTTGCCTAAGGATAATTATTAGGCTCTAAGGTTTCCGTAAAATTTATATCTTTATTGATTATTGAAATACAAATGTAGGGCATGTTTCAGCAACAATATACAATCTTCTATGAATTTATTCAACCAATTTTAACGAACTTGACAGGCATAATCATTGAGTGGTCCCCATTTGAAAATGTATGCTTGGTCACCTTTTTCATTTTAACTCGGGTATCTGCCTATTTCGTGCTATGCCACATTTTTAATGCTATGCAATGTATTTTGCATGGGTTTCACATTGACTAATCCTGTTGCATTGATTTAATGTTTCGTCTAGTCAAACGTTGACATATAATGTTTACACAATCTATCAGTGGTATTTGAGATGCATTCATTCATGTAATGGTGTTAGGGATAGAATTGCGTATGTCTAGATCTTCAAATGGGAATAATCTTAAGTTAATTCTATAATGTCGTATATATTACAATGTGTTCAGACCAGCATATTAATTGAGTTATCTGATGGTGGTATTAGCATGTTAGACTTGTCATTACATTACATAGCTGATTAACTCACGTAACTCAGAGGGGCAACGTTGAATAGAATATTTGTTTAAAATGTAGAATGCAACAATTTGGTGGTGATGAGAAGAATTAGAAAATAGCACATCACTGACGTAATACATATAATTAACAAATAAAACGACAAATACATCAAAAATATAATGTTTGAATATTTCAAAGCGAGTTTCTAACAAAACATGCAGTCAAATGAATGAAAATTTGATTGATTGATTGGTTGTTTTATGTTTAACGACAACTTTAGCAGTATTTCAGTTATAATGCAACTACATGTACAAGGTTCTTAGAAATAAGACACGATTAAGTGGAACATTATAATCAAAATACACGTGCCGTTCTTTATATCAGTCTTACCTCCGCAATTAAGTCTGAAAGTCTCGATATATATATATATTTATATCCATCAAATCAAAAAAAAAAAAAATAATAATAAAAATAGAAATAAAAAAAAATAAAAATAAAACATAGAATAAAAAAAAACAAAAAACACATAAAAATACAAAAAATAAAACAAACAAATATAGTAGCAATATTTTGTATGCAGAATCGAGTACAAATGTTAATGCTGAAACAGTTGGCCCTTTACGCTTGAAATACTCAGAATATAGTATTTTAATAGCAATAAAAACAATGCCTTGTGGAATTTAATTCTATACGATATTTTCTAGTCATTTCCATTCCGGCAGAAACTCCGGTTTTTTCGTTTATTGATCACGTGATTTGACGTAAACTGCAGGCATCATTATTTCCGGTTTGGGTAGCAACGCCTGACGTGAATGTAAATACAACGTCATGCGCGTCATTCACGGTAAAAATGGAAAGGCCCAAGCTTTCTAAGGACTGGTGCTGTGTTCCTCGGTGTAAATCTGATGGAAGGAAGCGTGGGAAGTATGCATACTAAAGCATATCCGTTATCTTTTTTGTACAGTTTGAGGCGATCACCATTCCAATCACACTTTTTTTAATAAATATATAAGTATATCACACTGTTCAATATTAGGCAAGTTTTAAATCCGACATATCGGCACTTGTCCGATCTCACACGCAACCTGTTTTACACCGTTCTACGTTACTGTTCTCCTGGTTACTTGTGAAAGTTCGTAGTCATTTGTTGACGTTATTTTTTCTAGATCTAATTCTTGGGCAAGTTCACATAACTTGACCAATATGTTTTCTATACAAATGACATGTTATGCCTCTATGATGTAAATATTCCTTTAGATCGGGAACCTGACATCGGAATAAATCTACTTGAATATCATGATAATAATGTTATTAAACGTAATCTGCTGACAAACCGGAAGTTTAGATGCCTGCTGTTTGGTTGCTACGATACGCCAATCGTACCTCCAATTTGAAAACCGCTTTAACCCGAAAATACCGTATTGACCAATAAGATATAGGCACTGGCTACATAGGATGACAAAAACAGAGAAAAACTACACGTTCACAGCCACGAAGGAACATTAACAGAATCTGCATACTTTTATATTTACAACAAACATGTTTAATATATATCTGAATTCGTGTTGGGAGTGTAGGTGTAAAACATATTTGAGTTTAACCCCGGTTCTTGTTGCTCGATGTTAATGTTTTTGTGTAGTGTTTGTCTACCGCTGTTTGTACGTTTGTCCGTTTGTATTTGTCGTCCTTTGAATTACGTCTTTTGATTACCCCTATGGTATATTCAAACTTTGTTTTTCTTTAAAGTAAATGAAGAGTAGAAATAGTTCTCGATTTTTTAAAAACTTTTTTAATACTGATCTTAAATCGCCAAAATTAATGTCATTTGAATCATATCCGTTATTTCCCCCGGTTTATCGCGTTTCTCTTATAGTTTCTTCAGTCTACTGCTAAATATTATTAGATGGTGCATTAAGGTTGAAATTCTTAAGTGGAGTTAAAACATGTTTTTGAAAGCTATTTTAATTCAGAAGCTCTGTCACCGGCTTTCAAAGTCAATCAATTTAAGATAGAACTAATCATTAAATATTTGACAACTCTAAAGGATTAAAATGTTAATGCTTTATAGAGACAAAAAAACCACCGTCAGATAAGATTGTGAAAATGATGGTTGAAAGTTTACTAACACAAAAATTGCTCAAAATGTATTAATTTAAAATGTATTAATTCAAAATATACTATGACGATAAGAGGGTGAATAGGGGACATCATGTGGAACGATTCGCGGTAAATGTGCATGTTCTCTAATTAATGTTAACGACTGCATGCGTAGGTTAGTGGCTAGCGTGCTCGCCGCGAGTGCGATAGCGGCGTGTGTTCGCGCCGAGCTTTGTAAATTACAAAAAAGGGTGCACTCGACTCGCAGCGGCAAGTGATAAAGTTGCTTGCCCAGGGTCGGTGGTTCTCACCGGGTACTCCGGCTTCCTCCACCACTAAAACTGGACGCCATGATATAGCTGAATTCTTGCTGAAAGTGGCGTTAAACACCAAAATTTCAAATTCGAGTGCGATAGATCGTGCGTCGATCGGGTCAAACCAAAGACTATTAAATTGGAATTTGTTGTTTCTCCGCTAAGAACGTAGTATTCGGGAGTAAGAGGAAAAATTATTAGTGTGGAATTGGAATAAAGTGTCAAGTGAAACGATATGTCTACCCGCGGACTGTTGCTTCAGTGAGCTATCACTATAAAATAAGGGGTGTTGGTCCACTACAGGTATCATCATCATCTCATCAGGACAGTTGCTTCAGTGAGCTATCACTATAAAACAAGGGGTGTTGGTCCACTACAGATATCATCATCATCTCATCAGGACTGTTGCTTCAGTGAGCTATTACTATAAAACAAGGGGTGTTGGTCCACTACAGACATCATCATCATCTCATTAGGACTGTTGCTTCAGTCAGCTATCACTATAAAACAAGGAGTGTTGGTCCACTACAGACATCATCATCATCTCATCAGGACTGTTGCTTCAGTGAGCTATCACTATAAAACAAGGAGTGTTGGTCCACTACAGACATGATCATCATCCCATCAGGGCTGTTGCTTCAGTCAGCTATCACTATAAAACAAGGGGTGTTTGTCCACTACAGACATCATCATCATCTCATTAGGACTGTTGCTTCAGT
>MJUT01028080.1:119870-141435 GCA_002080005.1 Gigantidas platifrons | reverse complement strand
CATCATCATCATCTCATCAGGACTGTTGCTTCAGTCAGCTATCACTATACAACAAGGGGTGTTGGTCCACTACAGACATCATCATCATCATCTCATCAGGACTGTTGCTTCAATCAACTATCACTATAAAACAAGGGGTGTTGGTCCACTACAGACATGATCATCATCTCATCAGGACTGTTGCTTCAGTGAGCTATCACTATAAAACAAGGGGTGTTGCTCCACTACAGACATGATCATCATCTCATCAGGACTGTTGCTTCAGTCAGCTATCACTATAAAACAAGGGGTGTTGCTCCACTACAGACATCATCATCATCATCTCATCAGGACTGTTGCTTCAGTGAGCTATCACTATAAAACAAGGGATGTTGGTCCACTACAGACATGATCATCATCTCATCAGGACTGTTGCTTCAGTCAGCTATCACTATAAAACAAGGGGTGTTGGTCCACTACAGACATCATCATCATCATCATCATCATCTCATCAGGACTGTTGCTTCAGTGAGCCATCATTATAAAACAAGGGGTGTTGGTCCACTACAGACATGATCATCATCTCATCAGGACTGTTGCTTCAGTCAGCTATCACTATAAAACAAGGGGTGTTGGTCCACTACAGACATCATCATCATCTCATCACATGTAACTTGTTCTCGTGAAATGTTTAGTATAGTAGCTCGGCAACAACAACCACTCAGTCATTCACTTAATGTTAACGGTAAATTCGTCTTTATTATATAAAATATATATTTGACAATAACGGTAACTTATACAATAAAGTATGACAAGTCAGAGTAAAAATTCAGATCCATATAACACAAGCGGTTGGGAAAATATGGCAGTTGACCCTTGATGATAAAGGCCTGTCCTATCCTCTTCCATTGATAGTATGAATTATGATAATAGTTAGAGATATTGGTGTTTAACATCACTTTCAATGATTTCCAGTTATAGGATGGCTGTCAGAATTTTTGGTGGATGTAATCGACAGTTCGACACTTTATTGTATAGTGTTGAATCGAGTACACCTCAATAGATGCGGAAATCGAACTCAGAAATCTACTAGTGATAGGAAATGATTGCATTGGTAGATGGCAAAATCAAACTACAATGTTACCCCAACCACGACACGACAATATATTTATGCATGCATAGAATACAGGATATTATATTTGAAGGAAAAGAAATATATGACAAGTGGCATTTTATTTGTTGAATCACAAAAACAGTCGTCTAGCTTCAAACCAAGGAAACATTTCAATATAATCCACTTACGTTGCTCTTTAAATTCATCTGAAAGCGCTGTCTTATACTATTGTGCTTAAGAAATGGAAAATCCAGATAAAGCTGTGAAGGCGACAAAAGAACACGTTTGAAGTATTTTATTTGAGAGTGTCTGACATTTTTACCGCGTATATCTTAACAATGCAATTATATCATAATAATACATCATTGTTTTAATAATGAAATGTCTAGAAAAGACGAATGAACAATAAGTGATTGCTATCAATTTCATTTTGAAATTACGAGCAAATTTGATTTAAAATTTTTCAATTAAAACGCGATTTTTCTTGCTATTTATATAAGTAGAGAGATAAAAACTATTGTGAGTTTTCTGTTTTGTATGGACAAGGGGGTGATTGATGAAAATCTCACAGCTGATGATCAATTTGTATGTTTTAAATTTAACCCTAAAAAAGAAGTTTTGATTTCCCGTGGTAATTGGCATCCGTAAAATGAAGAAAAAAAAACCAAACCCCATCACGTTCTACGTTGAAAGAAAGAATCAAAGGCTATACTTCAAATTGCTGATCATCACCTCAGTTGTGAATTGAAACCACAAGTACATCGACAAAAACATTGTCAGATACCAACCGCATCTGTAGTGTAATAGTTGGCGCGTTCGCCTTGAGTGTGATAGATCTGTGTTCGAGCCCTGTCCAGTCAAACCAAAGACTTTACAATTGCCACCAGCTATTTTCCGCTAAACGTGTAGTATTAAGGAGCAAGATCAAATACTGGTAGGCTCTCGGAATCTAGAAAGGGTGTCCCAAATACTGGTGGGCTCTCTGAATCAGGAAAGGGTGTCCCAAATACTGGTAGGCTCTCGGAATCAAAAAAGGGTGTCCCAAATACTGGTGGGCTCTCTGAATCAGGAAAGGGTGTCCCAAATACTGTTAGGCTCTCGGAATCAAGAAAGGGTGTCCCAAATACTGCTAGGCTCTCGGAATCAAGAAAGGGTGTCCCAAATACTGGTAGGCTCTCGGAATCAAGAAAGGATGTCCCAAATACTGGTAGGCTCTCGGAATCAAAAAAGGGTGTCCCAGTGGCTCATTTAAACGTATAACAACAGTCAATCACTGATAAATATCGTTGGAAATCTGAAATTGAACTAGAAAATGAATAGAATGCAACTCCATGATTTAGATACCAAAAAACTCAACTACATCTTAACAAAGTAAATTAATATAAAATGATATATCTATAGCATTTAGTGAATTGCGAGTATATTTTCAAGGAATAAACTGCAGAGTAAGAGTGTTGTAGATATTTCTTAAAAGGCCAATCTTAAAGAACATAGTCATTGAGGAATGCAAATTATTATCCGATTCAACTTTTCCTTACATTAATCACTTAGCCTTCAAAATAAATTTCAAAGAACGTTTAAGTTTTAATCAATATACAATTGTACTTATCCAATACTGACATCTTGGTAATCTGTTTTCCCTCTGAAATACAAATATCCCTCTGACTGATCAATCTTATTTAAATTTTTCTCTGAATTCTTTGTTCAGAATTTTACAACAACGTGTTACCAGTAACCGGTCACTCCTATTCGGAGTCTCTCTACCTCTTATATACCTCTTCAACAATCGATTTAATTTGCTTCAATAATTTTGGAAGACTAGTTGCTGATTGGTTGGTTGACTGAATTTGGAGTTCCAGACATTGTTATTAGTACATGTATCTGTTAATATGCTGTAACATTACTTTCGTTCGTTCCATTTTCCTGATTGATTATCTTTAATAGACATTCTAATGTATTCTAAGCATTCTGAACGAGGAAATAGAAAACTGACAAAAAATGTAATTTTGTTTCCGGACTAAAGACTACAAACAGTTATATGATGTAATCTTTTCTTTTACAAGTTTCCAACTTGATTCTAAAATGAAATAATTTTGACATTTTTTTTATTTGTGATATTTCCTTTATGAGGGACAAAATGATACCCGTTCCATGAAAGAGCAACGACAAGAACAAATAATTTGAACATAATTTGTCTTAAATTGTATAGATATTTGAACCTTTTTTTATTTTAAAATAACATAGTTTAGTTTTATAGAAAGTAAATTATTCTCAAGTCGTTACAACATTTAAATTTCATACAAAGTATGAAAAAACAAATATATGTTATTTTGGTTGAACATTGCATGAAATTGACACTGTGGAAAAACGCATCTTAGACTGAATCAAGTCGGGATTTGACAAATAGTCTATTGGGGTTAAGCAAAAATAATTAACTCGTACACTCTTTTAACGTTATTTAATTCTCCCTTATTTGTCTTGATCAATTATCGTAATTGATTATTTTTCCAGAAAAAACCCGAGATAAACCAGTCAAATACAACATTGCTAAGCTAAAGACATTCAGAACAACACCACACCTGTTGGCTAAATCGTCGATAAATATATTATGATTCATAGTTTATTAATAAAACTCTGAACCAAGGAGTTCTGTCGGCGTGCCTTTATTAAATGAGACAGACCAAGCTAACAGTATAGCAATGATTATCTTGTCTATCTCATTACACCGATGTCAACTTAATGAATACATTAGTTTTCTTATAATGTTCTAAACACTTCTCTAATCCAACCTTATTAAATGGACTGATAAATTCATGCATAATATGACTTATTTTCTTGTATTGACGCCATTAAATAGAGGGATTACGTGACCACGGATATGTTCCACTTATCGTAAGCACTTCCCGGTCCTTTCCTCATTCATGACTTATCACTATATTAGCTATATCAACACGACGCGTACCACTAGTGGAACAGGAACTGCTTACTCTTCCGGAGCACATGAGTTGTTAGTGGTTGTTAGTGGATCTTTAGTTTTATGTGTATGTTTTATAGATCCTTGTTTGTTCTTTTTTCCTTTTTCTATTGGCCATTGTGTTGTATCTTCAAATTCTTCTTACATGTTATTTATAGCCTCTACACTGACCAACCTCCTATGTATTGTACATATATGTTTATCATACAACTGCATCTATGCAATATATGTACATTGTCTGAAAATATAAAATTGCAACTTTAGAAACAGGTAAAATAAATCTCAATTCATCATACGCAACACCACCATACACAGAAACAATCCTCATCATTTCATATTTACCATTTCCCCATGTAACATTACGCCTTACATCATACATCATAGACGTCATGCCAAAACAAACAATAATAAAAAAAATAAGCCGGGCCAATATTACACTTATAATTGTCTACAGGAACCACTCTAGTATGCAGTCACCTGAATGAAAAGGTCACCTTTTTCTTATCCTGTTATAGAAAATTTTATATGAAGTGGACCTTTTTTAAGAGGTCACCTGTCTTATTATGTCACTTTTTCTTTGTCCGTAAGGTGACCTCTTAAGCAGGTGTGACTGTATATCTTAAAATGAAGACCTCTATGACATATGTTATTCATTTTCAAATTTAGTTAAGAGTATAACTTGCATTTATTATGCAGTTAAAGTCCGGTTGTCAGGGAAGTAGCAAGTCTATTGTCCCCCGAAACACTAACTATTTCCCGACGCGAAGCGTAGGGAAATAGTTTGTGTTGATGGGGGGCAATAAACTTGCTACTTCCCGAAATAACCGGTTTTTAACTGTTTTATTATACTTTAACAATTGAAGAACAACAATAAAAGGCTTTTTTTCTCTGTGATATGATTATTTCTAGGTTATTAAACTCTTACTGATGAAGAACAGCAAAATAAGGCATATTACCTCAATATTGTGTTTATAGTTGTGTCACTTCAGATTTTTATCACTTATCACTAATTAAAGTGTAATGAAATAAACAACAAATATATGTTTTACCAGTAATATTAAACAAATTCAACAACCATAACATCTGGAACTTTCAATAATTTCAAGGATTTAAAAAAAAACCGGGAAATATGAACGTGCAAAATTACGGATAGGGAAATAGTCTTAGGGAAATAGTTCACTTCCGGGGAAATTAGCAAATCTATGACTGTTAATTTATATAGTAAAAACTACTGTAAAAGTATAATAATCGTTATTAAGAAATTAATAGTTACAAACCCGAATGTTTAATACCAAAGACACATACGTATGTATATACCCGTATAATTACAAATTTTACCCCAGTTGTTTGCTCGAGGGATCAATTCTTATTTGATATTTGTGTGTGTTTGCATGAAGTGTTTCCCAACACGTTTTGACAGTATGAGTCACATGGCGGGTGTCTTATAAGAGGAAGGAACAGCTTACCCATAGAGAGAATCCGGGTTCATCCACGGTTTTGTTGTGGGATCCGTGCTTTTCATCCTTTTAGCTTGCTTTATTGCGTTGTGTGTTTGGTTTTGCTTTGTTTGTTTTCGTCTTGTGTTTGATATATATATATATATACATATATATGCCTGTCCAAGACCAGGAACTGGATTTCCAAAGCCATATGTCGTGATGTTTGTTATGGTCAATGAATTCAGTTGAGAGGTGATAGTTCGTTTTGTTGATATTGTTTAAACTTTCTATTTTTACATAATAGAAAGTACGAGTATGTTATTTATTTACAGCGCCGTATTGTTTATTTAGATTCACACGTTTCTATTATATGCTTTTCGTTTTATATTAATGACCAGAAAAAGATCAACCATATTTCATCGTGCATTATTTGTCGTAAATACCATTCATCTCTTTTATAAATAAAGAACGTCTTTTTATTAACTTTCTCTCATGATCGTAGTGAGTAATGATATTATATTGTTGCTTACAACCAAAAGATTTTTTTATCAATGTCGATATGAAATATGCCATACTTATATTGTGTTTATTCCGCTGACCTCTAGTTGATACCATGTAATAATGAATAGCAATATTAGATTGAGCAGATATATCTTATAGCTATTTGTAAGTCTAAATGGTCGGTATATTAGTGTTTATTGTAAACGGGAATACATAAGATGTTTTTGTTTTCCTTGTATAGAACGAAGTGGTCGGTGGTGATTACTTTTTCTCTCTCTCTGATATCTATGGTAACTGTATTGACACATATAATTAATAACCTTGTTTCAATGACTGTTCGTTTGATCTGCAATGTTCAGGAGACGTCATTGTAGCGTGTGTTGCTTTCTGGATTCAAGGGTTTTCGCTTCGTGGAGCAATGGAAACGTGGCTACTTCTACAAAATACCACCCGACTTCAAACAGGTTGGATATTTAGCCAGAGGTTACCCATGACAATTTAAAAAGGTTAACACTATTTGCAGGTTTAATAAATACATATACAATATACGTACATGTACATTGTCGGTAAATATAAAATTTATTTGTGCAAGCTTTAGAAACAGGCTGAATAGCGAGCTTTTCAGGCCTGTTTCACAGCGAGTACAAATGAGTTTTATATTTAACGACAAGGTACGTATTTTGTGTTTATCCTGCAATGTCAAAAAAGTCTGAAAACTTGTCAGATTTAAGCAAAAACGGCAGAAACAAGCGTCATTCCTCGCCTTTCATAAATGTTGTCAAGTGTGTCTTCTTCGTAGTCCGCGTTACATTAGTACTGGTTTCTTACTTGTCTGGGTCCTCCGCTCTAAACATTGCTACAGGGTACCAGGAAAGTTTATTCGTAGGCTGAAAAGTTTATTCGTCTAGTACGAATAAAGCAAACATGTATTCGTATAGCATATTTGTACAGCAAATGTACTGATTGCAGGATAAATAATAGCTTTGGATGTTTCAACCAAACCACCCATAACTATGAACTGTGACAGCCGGTTCAAGTCGAATTTTTTTTAGATGTTTTTGCATCATTCGTACAAGTAGGGATAATGAATAGCGAGGAATGCATGCGTCGTGATTGTATCAATGGAGGCTTAAGTCTGTCTTTTATAGCAATAGCTCCTTTAACGTTTACTTTTTAAAAAACCTATCATCTTTACTCCTGTCGTCAAGACGGTGCCTATTCAAACATGCCACCAATACTCAATATGTTCCGCTGTCAATTAGTGACGAATATGGCATCTCTGCGCTTAACCATTTCAAGTTGATCGAGTTTGCCTTTATTGTATGGCTGTCAGGTAGAAGAAGCATACATAATTTTTTATCGAATTAGATATTTATAGGCTTATATTTTACGGAGGTCGAACTGATATTCAGATCAGATTTCGTCGTAGGAAGGAAATAAGGGTAATAACAAATTATCGAACACAGAGCAATCTTACAAAGGGAAAGTAAAAACTCATAAATCAATAAACAGACAAAATCAGTCAACAACCGGGAAACTGGGAAACCGCAATGGCCCTGACTTGGTACAAGCATTTCTAAAGAAATGATGGATTGAATCAGATTTTACGGCGCCAACCTCTTGCTTCCATTACGGAAGACATTATTTACATTGTTTTTCTAATTTAGATAGTGTCCGATTGTTAAACTGATATATATGGTTTCTTCTAGTGACTCGAGTGGGCGACTATGGACGATGTGCTTAACCTTGATCAGGTTTATCATTGTTAGATAGTCAGATGCATGGATGAGGATTAGGTTGCAATGACAGATGCTTCCATGTGTAGTGACAATCGTCTACTGTCTTTCAAAATCTGAAATTGGTCTTTAACGTCCAGGAAACGTGACACTCTCGAAATTCGACAACCAATACTACTACGGCTGTATTTTACGTATCACAATCGACCCTGGCACTGCATTTGCCCTTCGTCACAGCACACCTGTCCACTGCCTGTGAAATTGACGGTCACCTCAGTACTTTGAAGCCTGGAAATAAGTTATGTTATATAACTGTAACAAACATTTATATGAAAATTTATTTTCAACCATTCAGATATCCAATTTAGTCAAAATGTTTGAAAGCCAAATAATTTAAAATATTTGAGAGGAAGTAAACCAAAGGGACTAAACATGATAGCCAAACATGGATGAGGTCACCTATACATGAGGGAGGAGAACCTTAGCTTAAATGATATGTACAAGTTTAATTACAAATATACCAGCAGAGGTTTCGACCCTTTGATATTAATAAAAACGTACATATCTAATTTAGTGCGCACGACGCGTTCCTGTAATAACCATCATCAGCTACGATCAAAGGCTAATGATGGTAAAGCCAAATACCTTTAAATAGTTGAGAGCAAGAAAACCAACGGTCTTGAGGAGCCTCGCCTAAGATCAGCTAAGGTTACATATGCCTGAGGGAGGATAGCCCTAGTTTTAATTATAATTACATAAATTAAGGACTGTAAAGTTCAACAATAAAACAATCTAGGCGAGAAATGTAACATTTGTTTTATTTAACTTTGGTAAATCGTACTTTGCATTTTGTTTTTAAACAAAATATCACATTTCCGAAAACACCATCAATTATGTCAAAAATCAATGAAAAAATCGTATCAATAACCTCAACAATTTTCAAATTCATGGAGCATGTATGTAAATGGTTCTGTCTGTTGAATAGAAAACTGTTTCCTTGGTATTATATTGAGTATTGTTTTTACTCCGTATTGTAATAAATCTTCACACGAACTTTAGTTAACACTAAGTTGCATGTTATTAAATCAACCAAAACATGTTTACTTTCTTTCCGCCTCTGCACAAAGCTAGGAGATATATATATAATATACGTACATTGTCGGATAATAAAAGAGAGAGTCTAATAACAAACAAAAACCTATCTAACTTTCTAAGACAAGTCTGAAGATACCAAAAGGGTAATCAGAAGCAGTAATCGGGGAAAGACATACAACACAATGGTCAAAAAGGGTAATCAGAAGCGGTAATCGGGGAAAGACATACAACACAATGGTCAAAAAGGGTAATCAGAAGCAGTAATCGGGGAAAGACAAACAACACAATGGTCAAAACGGACAAATAATGATAAACAAAATATTATACAGAAAACAAACTAACAATCGAACAACACAAACCCCCCTAAAACCGGGGATGAACTCAGTTGCCCCGGAAGAGTCAGCAGTTCCTTCCCATTATGTGGCTCTCGTCGTGTTACTGTCAGAAGACATTGAGCATCACCTCAAATGAAAATAGTGTTGGACACCAGTATCTAAAAAGAGCAAAAACAAGCGTCGTTCTAAGCATTTACATCAATCTTTAAGGACCCAAATGTTGCTAGACACCTGTCTCTCCTCAATGACAAAAATGTTATGGTCTCCAACGAGAAGGCACTAAACAATATTATTATAATTTGAATATTTTAAATCAATCTGATTGGATGATAACAGCCATGTGATTAAAAAACAAATTGAATGTTTTTTTTGTTTTTTTTTGTTTTTTTTTACAAAATTTGGCGATCGAGGGTAACAACTCTATTGTTACCCTCCCAACAACCCATATTTCCCCCCCCAAGGGAGATAACTCCGTATCATCTAGAAACAACATTAAACAATAGATCGAGAGTAACAACATATTGTTACCCTCCCAACAACCCCTATTTTCCCCCACAAGGGAGATAACTCCGTATCATCTGGTAACAACAAAAACAATATGACGATCGAGGATAACAATCATATTGTTACTCTCCCAACAACCCCTATTTTCCCCACAAGGGAGATAATTTGAAATAGCTAAGAAAGGGTTAAAAAGTTATTTAGGTGTTGTTTTTGTTCTAGAAAAATAGGGTTGTTTCCCATGGCATCACAATGTATAAAAAAATGAGGTTAGTCCATTACTTCCCATCGGATCACATATAAAGTATTGAATACATGAAGTATATTTTTCTATTGTTTTGAAAAAAATAATAAAACAATTATGGCCCTTATTAGAGGTAGACATTCAAATTCGCCAACTGGAAAACAATCTCTCTCGGGTTGACAAATCTGAATGTCTACCTCTAATAAGGGCCATAATTGTATATAGTTTTTGTGTGTAAATCACATTACATAGACTGCTTGATAAAGGAATTAGGTATTGACAATTCACTTGGTAGCCCTACA
This sequence comes from Gigantidas platifrons, assembly GCA_002080005.1. Taxonomy (NCBI): domain Eukaryota; kingdom Metazoa; phylum Mollusca; class Bivalvia; order Mytilida; family Modiolidae; genus Gigantidas; species Gigantidas platifrons. The sequence goes on along the minus strand of MJUT01028080.1, from coordinate 131,215 downwards.
CACACCGCGACGACACTTACGAAAGAGGAAATCCTGGACAAACATAGGTCTGTTTTATGTTCCTTTTGAATTTCAACGATAGATGACGAACTGGATCTACCATCACTCTACTGGATTCCTAAATTACACACGTGTCCTTTCAAACAGCGTCATATTGCTGGGTCTGCCACTTGCTCCACGACACGTCTTTCCAAATTATTAACATGTATTCTATCGGCGGTCAAAACCGGGCTTCAGAGTTACTGTGACACTAGCTACTCGAGGGGTGGTGTGAATCAGATGTGGATTTTGAAGAACTCTAATGATATGTTAGAGTACATACAATCTAGGTTCCTCTTCTCCAGATCATGACCGATGTTTGACGATGAAAGTTCGAATCATCGAGAAGATTTACCACCATACTAACATTCCAAAGCTTAGTACACCTTACCGTATCGATAGAGAGTTGTTTTGGATTAAGGAGTTAGGTACTGCAATGCCTTACGGTTGTAATGATAATATCAAAGGAGTGGGAAATTTGTCAAGTCCTGGATGCAGCAACATCAACGTGATGAGCCTTTTTAATACTAATCCAAGAGTTAAACGTAGCCATGGTCATAAAAAAATTCAACATCAGAATGTTAAAAAGTCCTCTAAACCAAGACCGTTACAAGACACTTTTAATGATCTACTTTCTAATATACAGAAGCCCCTAGGAATTCATCACATTCGTACTATCTTATTTTCACTACCTGTACTGTAAACTACCTCAAAGATCTTAGGAATTTTGGACTTGACAAAGGAGGCGTAGATCCTTTTTCTCCTAAGTACAGATTGTCAAGTATTATATGTGACGTGGCATCTTTTCGTCTTTTCAAAACAATTCGATCTGAACCTCTTCATGATAACAACAGAAAATTCCTCCATATTCCGTTTGCTAACAAAGGAATCGATGCTATTAACATCAGCAACATTCTTAATAGAAAAGAGGTCGTAAAAGAAATTCCACCATATTTCAAAAATCAATCTGTTCCCATTGTCTCCTATAGCTACACTAACAGCATTGGCTGTAAAATTTTCAACTACAAAGAAGCATTGCAAGATACTAACATAGAATAGTACCTCAATAACCCTCTGAATTGTGACTGCTCCCACTCTCCTTTTCAATATAACCCATCTGGACATGTAATCACTGGTGATCTGAATATCATTCAACACGAGAGTTTCCGAAAGGAGATTTCTCGTGGTCCTAAATTCAGAGAACCTCAACACATCAATTGGAAACATAATTTCAAGATAATTATGGATGCTGTTGAAGATTATGCCAGAGGGTGGATAAAGAGAGAAGTAGACCAAGATCCTGAGCTAGAGTCCTTGTCAGACTGGGTTAGAACAATTAGGTCTCTAGTACAAGGCCGGATTCACAAACTCAAAAATTGTGTTAATAGTCGACCTAAGTCTGTATTTAAAGACCAAGAAGCTGTTAAGTGTCTTTCCTCTCTTCATGACAAATATGTTATCGTTCCTGCGGACAAGGCTTCCAACAACATTGTGTTTGTATGTAAATCATATTACTATAAATGCCTAATCAGGGAATTAGGCATAAATAACAACACCTCTGGTAATACCACATACAAACCAACTTCGTTCGACAAAGATGAAATCATAGGTAACCACAGATCCTTCATGACCTCTTTAAACATTCCCTCTGGTAAAGAGTCTGAGGACATACCCTATTTGTATTGGAAACTCCATAAGACACCATACAAAGAAAGGTATATAGCGAGATCATCAACTTGTTCGACGAAAGAATTGTCTATTCACCTAACAAAGATTCCGTCTGCAGTAAAAGAGGGACAACAGAAATATTGTGAAACTGTTTACTCGCGTAGTGGCATAAATCACATGTGGATTTTGAAAAACTCGAAAGATCTTTTGGATAACCTTAAATCAAGATCTTTCTCTCAAGTATCCTCCATCAACACTTTTGATTTTTCAACTCTATATACCACCCTACCGCATGACAAATTAAAAACCCGCTTAAAAGAAACAATCCACAAAGCTTTCAGTCATAGAAACGATGGTTCAAAATTTGTTGTGTTAGGTTACAATTCCACATATTTTTCTAACAAAATTCAAAAAGGTAAAACATGCTACTCCGAGGAACAAGTGATCAGTATGCTGGAAGTCCTCATCGATAACATATTTGTCTCCGTTGGAGGGACACTGTTTCAGCAGGTCGTCGGCATACCAATGGGTACGAATTGTGCCCCTCTTCTAGCCGATTTATTTTTATACTCATATGAGTCGGAGTTTCTTCAAAGATTTGTTAAAGATAAGAAGATTCATGAAGCTAGAGCCTTTAATTTCACATACAGGTGTATTGATGACGTTTTATCTATCAATAATTCTAGATTTGCAGAATTTCTTCCATTGATATATCCTCCAGAGCTGGAAATTAAAGAGACCACAGATACAGCTTCATCAGCATCATTTTTGGACTTATACCTCGAATTTGACGACAGTGGTCAACTCAGTACTAAAATTTATGATAAACGAGACGACTTCAATTTTAAAATCATAAATTTTCCTAATATGTGCAGCAATATACCAGCTTCTCCTGCATATGGTGTTTACATCTCGCAATTGATTCGTTATGCAAGAGCCAGTAGCAATTATTCTGATTTCTTGAAGCGTCACCTTTGTCTGAAAAACAGACTACTGGACCAGGGCTATAAAAAGATTCGCCTTATTCGATCTCTTAAAAAGTTAATATTCCGATATCAAGATCTTGTCGAAATATATTCTGTCTCTGCAAATACAATAGTAAAAGATACGTTTTCATATAGTGAAAATGTATAAAGATAAGGATTTGGTATACGTGGTGTACATTGTCAAAAATATTTTTTGTGAATGTGTGACGTAAAAATGCTTTTGACATTTACTGTCGTAATCAAAATACTTCAAAGGACTCATAGTTGATGGTGATGGTTCACGAGATATATTAGATACTGAGTTTGGTACTGTTTGACTGCTATTTTGCCTGTTTTTTCCAGTATTGTTGTAAATGCTGTTTTAGTGACAACGGAAACCTTTGAACCGTAATGGAAGCGAGAGGTTGGCGCCGTAAAATCTGATTCAATCCACCAATTCTTTAGAAATGCCTGTTCCAAGTCAGGACCATTGCGGTTTTCCAGTTTCCCGGTTGTTGACTGATTTTGTCTGTTTATTGATTTATGAGTTTTGAATTTCCCTTTGGAAGATTACTCTGTGTTCGGTAATTTTGTTATTACCCTTGTGTTAGAGTACATACAATCTAGGTCCCTCTTCTCCGGGAACAGCATTAAAACATTTGGCTTCTTTACCCTTTACACAACTATTCCTCACTCTAATCTGAAGGACAAATTAAGGGAGTTGGTCCAACTGTGTTTCATAAAAAAGAAAGGCCAACGTAGATAAAAATACCTTGTGCTAGGAGGAGGCAGATATAATTTTTTTTTAAAACAAAAACAATTAAGTGAAACTGATATCATCAGCATGCTCGAGTTTTTGATTGACAACATATTTGCTTCTCTTTTCGCCGACTTGTTCCTTTATTCGTATGAGGCAGACTTCATACAGGGGCTTCTGAAGACAAACGAAAAGAAGCTAGCTCGATCCTTTAATTTCACGTTCCGCTATATAGATGATGTCCTTTCACTAGATAATTCTAGGTTTGGTTATTTCGTTGATCGCTTCTATCCCAATTGAGCTTGAAATAAAGAATACCGCAGATACAGGTAGGTCTGCTTCATACCTTGACCTACACCTCGGAATTGACAGTGAGAGGCGGTTAAGAACGAAATTTTCGCGACAAAAGAGATGATTTCAATATTCCTACTGTGAACTTTCCTTTTATATATAGCAACATTCCAGCAGCACCTGTATATGGAGTATATATATCTCAGTTGATACGATATTCCAGAGGTTGAGGTTCCTATCAGGATTTCCTTGATGGAGGATGGCTGCTAACAAGGAAGCTACTGAGCCAAGGGTTCCTATTGGTTAAGTTGAAGTCATCACTTCGAAAATGTCACGGTCGCCACCATTACTTGGTTGACCGCTATGTAATATCTGTGTAACAAATGACCACGGATATATTCCACTTGTCGTAAACACTTCCCGGTCCTTTCCTCATTCACGACATATCACCGGGTTTGTAACTAGATTAACGCGACGGGTTCCACTAGTGGAACAACAGGAACTGCTAACCCTTCCGGAGCACCAGCGTTCATCCCCGGTTTTTAATGAGGTTCGTGTTACTCGATATGTAGTTTTGTGTGTATGTTTTGTAGATCGTTGTTTGTCCTTTTGTGCTTTTTCCTTTGGTCATTGTGTTGTCTGTTGTTCGATATACGGATTCTGATTACCTCCCTTTGGTATCTTCAAACTCTTCAATGACGCTTACACTGTGGCCGTTTCATACCATTGCTCTACATGAATCAGGTATAAAAAAAAGCTGTATTAGGTCCATGACTATAAAACACTTAAGTTTATTTGATGAATTTATTTGTACTCAAAATCACACAATTTCAGGATACATTGTTGTTTTCGGGTATCTATTAGTATTTCTAGTGCAAACCGTTGTGTAATACAAACTAGCATACCTCCCCCTACGTCAGATTTCAACAAATGAACCTACTACACAATGTAATAGATCATGGCATGTTTGAGGAGTTTGCAAAAAGTTTGAGAAAGCGATCACATTTCCAGAAAGTCTGTCAAACAACATGAGTACCGAAGGGTTAAAGCATACGACTGGGTTGTAGAGACACGGTTAATTTGTTTTCTTTTTTGGGTTTGTTATAGTGTCTATATTCCATTGCATAGGACAGGTCTAAATAAATATTTAAATAAAATGTGATTGCTTTCTGTTATCATTTTCTTAGAAAGGATTGTAAATTCCGATGGGCTAGTATATAATTGGTGATGATGATTTAGGAAAGGCTTTTTTTTTGCGCTTTTCGCATCGCTCTAAATTCGAGTACTAGTAGATTACGTGTCAATACATTTAAAATAGAATATCAGACGGTGCAGTCGGCGATTTGGCCATTTCTTAAAAACAACCACTTAAAAGTAAAATACATTTTAAATGTCAAACGATTTTGAGCACGAGTCTTATTCTAGTACTCCAAAACTACCCATTAAAACAATTTATATATCGGATGCCGTGTTCTGATCGGTTGTATTTTTAATAAGAGCACACAACTTGTTTTCGACATTTTATGACCGTAAAGCGATCTGCAGTTAAAGGATCATCTTTTATTCTATGAGAGTTACCAATCCTGTATAATAATGTCATGGGAATGAACATCGATTGTAGCTTAAACAGTTATTGTCAACAATTCCACCAATAACAACAAAACGAACAACTACATCTCAACTCAAATCATTGAGCACTACGAAACCACATGTGACGCTGGAAATGCATGGCCTGGTTTGGGACAGGCAATACAATGTGGCGGGGTTAAACCGGTTAATGGAATCCCAATCTCCCTCGATATCTGCAGTTATTCAGCATCTGATCCGACATACTTTAAAAGCGAAATAATGCTTAAGGGGGTATTACCCTCACCTAAGCGTGCAAACATTTTCAAACAAAATGTCATCAAGTTAAAGCAATCTAGTATGCATACATATATGATGTGGAAAGTATAAGTCTCCATTTTCCTCTTTGGGAAAAATATGGAGGAAAGTTTAAAAATACCAAAGAGATAATCAGAAGCCGTAAGTCAAAGAAAGAGAGACAAAACAATGGCCAACAGAAGAAGGATGAAAAGACAAACACGTATCTACAAAACAATGGCCAACAGAAGAAGGATGAAAGGACAAACACGTATCTACAAAACAATGGCCAACAGAAGAAGAATGAAAGGACAAACACGTATCTACAAAACAATGGCCAACAGAAGAAGGATGAAAGGACAAACACGTATCTACAAAACAATGGCCAACAGAAGAAGGATGAAAAGACAATCATGTATCTACAAAACAATGGCCAACAGAAGAAGGATGAAAGGACAAACACGTATCTACAAAACAATGGCCAACAGAAGAAGGATGAAAGGACAAACACGTATCTACAAAACAATGGCCAACAGAAGAAGGATGAAAGGACAAACACGTATCTACAAAACAATGGCCAACAGAAGAAGGATGAAAGGACAAACACGTATCTACAAAACAAAACACTTATCTACAAAACAATGGCCAACAGAAGAAGGATGAAAGGACAAACACGTATCTACAAAACAATGGCCAACAGAAGAAGGATGAAAGGACAAACACGTATCTACAAAACACGACAAAGAATACTAATGATTGATAAACACGAACCTCACTAATAAATAAATGCTTCGTGTGAAATGTGCTCCTGAAATATACAATTTATTTACATGACTTGGGTTACTTAGCTTTATTACTATCGAAGACATACAATAACGGAAACAGAAGACTAAATCATTCAATACGATGGATACATTGTAGATGATTTATTACACGTTCAAATGTTCAAAACTGAATTCGCAATATTATGGTTCTATACGAATAAAAGTAATAACAAAATTACAGAACACCGAACAATTTTCCTAAGGAAAAAGCAAAACTCATAAGTCAACAAACAGACGAAATCAGTCAACAACCGGAAAACATTTCCAAGTAATATACATCATATTAGGTGTTATTATATAAACGATTTAAGCCGTTAAATACACGTCCATACCTATTAGAATAAGCCAGTTATAATTCTCTGATATCAATTTATCTTATTTAAGAGTTTCCTTCCAGAAATCTGTACTTAATGTTGCATATGATTAGAAAATGGTGTTCATTTGAGTGCAAAGTTTTATATTTTATAGCAATTGCGGATTGACTTTAACGGTTCATGTCATATGAAGCTTTTTGTTTATTTAATTAACTTTGATGTAAATATTTATCTGGAATGGGTATGTGTTATTTATTTGAATATAAAATGAAGATTGTATTATAAATGAACGTATAAAATTCCAAACATCTACCAAATATCATGTTTTAATAGGTATAATTGTCGTGACCTCGATGTTAATCTATCTCAGCAATCAGTACCTCTCAGTTCCAGGACTGAGTTGCACAATCCACAATTTAAGTCTCAATTAAAACCCAAGTGTAAGTTAATTTCATACACATTACAAGTAAATTTGAGTGTGAATTAAGTTTTAATTGACACTTAAATTTACTTGAGATTTGTGCAACCCAGTCCATCTTCCTACCATCGCAAGGGGCAATCCATGCAACTTGAAATGTATCATGTTGTCAATATCTGGTGGCAGGAATATATGTTATGGTCGAAATTCTTGATATAATTTATACCTGAAATATACTCAATTTTACCCTCTAGCATTGTTGATGGTATTGTTCATTCTTTTGTTTGGTATTTCATTTGACAGGGTGGTAATTTTTGTTTTTCCATTTTATTTGCGAAGACGTTTAAAGTCAGAATTGAGTGGATATACCGCTTTGATTATTTTCCGTATTCAGTAAAAGATGTTTTGATTTGTTAATGCAGTTTCAAATTTATTTTTAATTAGTAAAGAAAGGATATGGATGTCAATGAAGAGAAGAGACTATCCAAAATTACTTTTAAGACAGAAACCACAGTAAAGGAACACCACTGTTATTGCTGATCTACCTTTCACAGTCATAGATTAGTTTTATTATTGGTCTTATAATATAGCAACAACCCTGCACTCCTTAAACTATGCATTACGGTACTTGCTAATCAATGCACCATATTTCATATTCATAGTCTAGCTATGTGAATTGATGAATACGAAGTAAAACAATATACGAGCAAAATGGAGGAAAAAAACTAGACGATGTCTATATGAGATCATATTTTGAATTAATTACATGTGAATGTTGTCACACATGAAATACCCTTACGGTACTTGCTAATTAATGTCCCATATTTCATATTCATAATCAAGCTATTTGAATTGATGAATATGAAGGAAGACGACATACGAGCAAAATGGAGAGAAAACAATACTAGACGATGTCTATATGAGATCATATTTTGAATTAATTACATGTCAATGTTGTCACACATGATTATATAAGACGAAGACAATAGAGTACTTTATAAACAGTTGATGTATTAGATTATGTTTTACGTAATCATTAGGTACAAAAGAGATATAAATAGAATTCAAGTATGTTTTGTACTCATCTATTTGTACTAAAAACCACTGACCAAGGTGCCTGGGTAATTCTGTAAGGTGAAATAAAGAAACAGAATAAAATGTGAAAAGAAATTTATACGATTCAAATCCAGCTCGTTCTTAAAAGACGATCCTATTTAGGTCCTTTGGTTTACTTGTTCGCAAAGCGTTTTAAATTAGTTGGGTTTCCAATCTTTCGATTTTGAGCGTACCTGATGAAGGTTATTCCAGAAACGCGTTGTGCACACTAAATTAGATATCTACGTTTTATTATACAGCGCATAGAAAGCTAGATTATATTTATGCAATGCCCGTACATTACATCACGGACACTATACACAGTACGCATATTTAACAAATAGTTCATGGTACTGAGGGCCATATGGCAGTTTATGGACCGGTATGTCACCCACAAAATATTATATGGACCGTAGCGAAGCTGAGGTCTATATAGTATTTTGTGGGTGACAGACAATCTTTCGATTTTGAGCGTACCTGATGAAGGTTATTCCAGAAACGCGTTGTGCACACTAAATTAGATATCTACGTTTTATTATACAGCGCATAGAAAGCTAGATTATATTTATGCAATGCCCGTACATTACATCACGGACACTATACACAGTACGCATATTTAACAAATAGTTCATGGTACTGAGGGCCATATGGCAGTTTATGGACCGGTATGTCACCCACAAAATATTATATGGACCGTAGCGAAGCTGAGGTCTATATAGTATTTTGTGGGTGACAGACAATCTTTAGATTTTGAGCGTACCTGATGAAGGTTATTCCAGAAACGTGTTGTGCTTACTAAATTTGATATATACGTTTTATTATACAACGCATAGAAAGCTAGATTATATTTATGCAATGCCCGTACATTACATCACGGACACTATACACAGTACGCATATTTAACAAATAGTTCATGGTACTGAGAGCCATATGGCAGTTTATGGACCGGTATGTCACCCACAAAATATTATATGGACCGTAGCGAAGCTGAGGTCCATATAGTATTTTGTGGGTGACAGACCGGTCCATAAACTGCCATTTGGCCCGAAGTGCCGTGAACTATTTATTATATTATACGTCGCCTCCAAAAACAAGCCCAATTTTCTCCCGAAATAAAGACTCGAAGAAACCGGAAATAAATTTGACGTCATAATGGTGAATATAAACGAAGACGTTATATGGACCGGGCCCGATCTATTTACTGTTATATGGACCGGCTTGCTAACAAAGACAAATAGGGAAAATATAAACGTAAAGTATAATATTTTAAGATAAGAGGGACACCAAGAAGCCGTAAATCAGAGAATACAAGGTCTTAAAGACAAAAAGACAAACAATGCTCCACACAACACTATACAGAAAAATAACGATTGAGTAACATAAGCCACACTAAAACTAGAGGTCATCCCATTCCCTCTGGAAAGGTAAGCAATTCGTTCACCACTAGTGTGACATGTGACGTCTTTTGTTTGACTGTTTATCGACACGAACAACACGTGACCTAGAAATCGTGTTAGACACAAGTATGATGAAGCATTGGTTGGTTTGGTTTATGGTGTTTAACACCACTTTCAACAATATTTCAGTTATATCATGGCGGTCAGTTTTGTTGGTGGAGGAAAACGGAGTACCCGGAGAAAACCACCGACCTGTCGTAAACTTGATCACATAATGTTGTATCTATTACACCTTGCCATGAACGGGGTTCGAACTCACCACGTTAATAATGACAGGCACTGATTGCACATGTAGTTGCAAATCCAACTACCATACGATCACGACCACGAGGGCCCCTGAAGCATTGGTGATACTTCATTAAATATATCTGTTGATGTTTTATTAATTTTGCTCACCACTATATATTGTCGCCATGATTTTATTTCCAAAGCTGATGAAACCCATTATTCATACTTCTAATGGACAAACACAATATTATTAAAACAACGTACGTAAGAGCCAAGTATTAATATATACCAACATTGGAGAACATTGTGTCTTTTTGTTTTACTTCTATTAGTCCACCTGAACCTTAAGTGTGTCTGTGTTATTAACATCCACAGAGATGATAACGCCATATTTTCCAACTAGTTCAGTTTAAATTAGAATGACAATGTTACATGTGCTACAATAGGCAATACGTACCGTATTCTTTATCCGGTGAATTTGAGTATTTAGGTAATTATTGTTAATGTAAGGAAATATAACATGTTGTACCTTAAGGTGGTACCTAACACTACAGGGAGATAACTCCTTAAAATCAGTTGAACGTTTTGATCATATGATGTTTGTATGCAGATTTAAAGCATCTCGGTGAGCAAAACCACAGCGAGAAAAGCTGCTATGTGGCTAGTGAATTTATAGCCCTGAGTCTGTTGGTTGGAATTTGTTAAAATTTGATATTTATTACAGTGGATATATTCAAACACACTGCCAAAAAAATAAGAAAATTAAACGAGTAGATCAAATTTTACCTGAAGAGTAAGGTACCACCTTAAACTCGATTTCGAAAAGACCCATGCTTACACGACAGGTGGTATCTATGGAGCAGGAAATGCTGACCACGACACTTACTCTCTAACTTTTTCAGTGTTCGTGTTGGTTATGTTTTGTTTTCACAAAAATGCATCTATTCTTTTCTTGATTTGATTTTCGCATCGTAATTTTGCTGTAATAAAAACGGAGATATCCAATTTAGTGTACACGGCACGTTTCTGTAATAGCCTTCATCAGGTACACTCAATTTCGAAAGACTGGAAAATCAAACAATGTATCATTTCTCTAGAATAATATACGTTATACCGTGTAGGTTGGTTGAATAAAATGCCATTTATACTACGTTTTGGTCAGAATAGAAATAATTTTGATTTTTGAAGAAAAAAAAGTGATTAAGAGATGAGATACATACAGAATATTAGGCATTTTGTTTTTGGGACTGACTTTATCACGGGGTATATCAGGTGAGCCTAATATTCTGTTTATCGGTAATTTATAATTAACTTTCAAAAATTTAAGATGTGTTTTTCTTATAGCTATTTGACGTGTGTTATACATTATGATGGTTTTGTTGGATTGAAGTGTGTTTTGGAAATTATAATGTTCGAATATGCTACC
>MJUT01028080.1:74626-99458 GCA_002080005.1 Gigantidas platifrons | reverse complement strand
AGTAAAACACAGATATACAAAAAGTTATAGTTTTCTCAACTTGTTGAATGAATTATTGAATAGAATATATTATTGTGCATACTTATATGGATATCCATTTAAATATTATTTTGTTAACATATATTTTGTATTATTTATTATGAATATTGTACTATTGATATCGGGTGATGTTGAAACGAACCCGGGTCCTGGGAACACTAGCACAGACCAGAACTATTGTTTAACCATTTATCACCATAATATACGAAGTATAAGAAACAAGATAAATGATATAGTACATATTGTACAAGATTTTGATATTGTTTTCTTTACCGAAACGCACTTAGACGGTTATATTGAGTCAGAAAATATTTTATTACCAGGGTTTGAAAAACCTATTCGGAAGGATAGAAAATTCGCGGGAGGTGATGTTATTGTATATTTCAAAAATAATATCCGATTTTCTAGACGTGATGACCTAGAATCAGCAAATGTTGAATCAATGTGGTTTGATCTATTTACTAAGCAATCTTCTATACTTGTAAACATTACTTATAGATCAGAACGCCAGTGCGATCCACATTTTTGGACTCTTTTTGACGATATGTTAAAGGCAGCAATGGACGAAAATGTTAATATTATATCTCTTGGTGATCTCAACAAAAATTTTATGATTAATCTACCTACTTGTGTATTTGATATCCTTACTGTTAATGGGTTGACTAACTTAATTGTTAATCCCACACATTTTTCTGGTAACAGTGAAACTTTAATAGATCCTATTTTAGTAACGGACAGTATACATGTTATAGACAGCGACACTATACCTATTGACAGATCAATTAGTGACCATGACGGTACATATGTTACAATTCACAGCGGCTATGACCATAAAAAATCATTTAAAAGAGACGTTTGGAATAACAAGCGTGCTAATTATGATCTTATGAAATCAAAAATAAAAGGAGTAAATTGGTACGAGCTTATCTATAAAGCAACCGAGATCAATACAGCATGTAAAAATTTTACAGACAATTTCATGGCCATTTGTAAATTATGTATTCCATCGCAAAAAATAATTATACGTGAAGACGACAAGATCTGGTTCGACTCAAACTTACGAACTGCAATTAGACTGAGAGACCGACTTCGACGATTGTATTTAAAAAACAAATCAGACCACAATCATTCAAAATTTAAAAACCAGCGAAACAAAGTAAACAATATGAAAAAATACGCTAAGGAAAAATTTTACACGGAAATAAATGAAAATTGGAAAGACATAAAATCATCATATAGTAGACTATATTGGAAAACAATAAAAATGTTACTAAAAAATGAAAGTCCAGATAACAAGACACCCCCGTTACATGATCCGTGGAATAACATGAACTTGGTTTACGAAAATGAGGAAAAGTGTAATATACTGAACAAGTACTTCTGTTCAGTAACACATTTAGAAAACGAGAATAAAAATTTACCCGACTTCGATGAAAGAGGAAGTGAAACTCTTGGTAATTTTATAGTTTTTGAGCAAGATGTCGTTGACATTATCTCGACTCTAAACCCAAACAAGGCAGCGGGACCAGATTTGATAAGTAATAAAATGATAATTGCCGTTAAAAATGAAATTGCTCTACCTCTTTCTATGTTGTTCAACAAATCACTAAAACTAGGTGCTTTCCCGTCAGATTGGAAAATGTCTCATATTATCCCACTTTTTAAAAAAGGAGACAACTCTCTGGTATCTAATTACAGGCCAATGGCACTGTTATGTTGTATTAGTAAAGTCTTAGAAAAAATCGTTTATAAACATTTATATAACCATCTACATCAAAATCTACTATTATATACATTCCAGTCTGGGTTTTTACCAGGCCATTCTACAAGTGACCAACTGATTGAGTTATATCACGAAATACTACTGGCATTAGACAATAGTCATTTGACATCTGTAACATTCTGTGATATTAGTCGTGCTTTCGATAGAGTTTGGATTAGGGGTTTAATTTTAAAACTAAAAAGATATGGTATCAAAGATACGCTTTTACGATGGCTTAATAGTTACTTAGAAAACAGAAATCAGAGAGTTGTCTTGAAGGATGGTATATCAATGGCTGGTAATTTACGTGCTGGTGTTCCTCAGGGGTCAGTTCTGGGTCCTCTTTTGTTCTTAGTGTATGTCAATGATATTGCCGATGAAGTTTTAGGCTTATGTAGACTATTTGCAGATGACACATCGATAGGTCATTCTGCTCATGACCAACATACCCTCGTCAACTTGACGGATATATACTTGAGTAATCTATCGAACTGGTCAGAACAATGGCTTGTTAAACTTAATCCAGATAAAACAGATATAATGGTATTCAGTATTAGAAACCGCGACTTTAACTTGAATTTTAATTTTAATAATATCCAGATTGATCCTGTTGCCACACATAGACACTTGGGCGTATATTTTAGTTCGGATTGCAAGTGGACTATTCATATTAACAAAATTATTGAAAAAGCGTCAAAGCAATTAAATGTTCTACGAAAACTTAAGTTCAAGCGTAACCGTGAATATTTAGAAAGAATATATTTAACGTTTATTCTTCCTATTTTGGAGTATTCTTGTGAGGTATGGGACAACTGTGGTCAGATGAATGCCGATCGTTTAGAAAAAATCAATCTCGAAGCTGCTCGAATTATTACAGGTTTGACTATATATACAAGCAAAGAATCATTATATCGCGAAACAGGTTGGGAAAAACTCTCAATCAGACGGGAACAGCGAAAACTTGTTTTATTTTACAAAATAACCCAATGCCAGTGTCCTGAATATTTGACTGATCTGATGCCACCACTTGTCTCTGAATCTACTGACTATTACTTGCGAAGTAGTCAAAATTATACCACACCTCTATCACGTCTTACTCTTTACCAGAAATCATTTTTCCCGGCAACCCTCAAACTTTGGAATGATCTAGACATAATTATACGCAATTCCCCGTCTGTACATATTTTTAAAAGGAAATTAAAATTAAAATTCCTTCAATACCCCCGGCCTCCAACATATCACTTCATCGGCAATAGAAAATTGAATATACATCATGCCAGATTACGCCAAAAATGTAGTTCTTTAAGATCAGATCTTTTCAGAAGTAATTTGATAGAAAATTCAATTTGTTCATGTGGAGTTGGTCCTGAAACTGCTGAACATTATTTTTTATACTGCACAAAATATGTTACTGCACGAAATAAGTTGAAAAATAATATAGAACTGATAAATATACCTTTTGTATTAAATATATTACTTTATGGCGATGAAGGCGAAAGTCATGAAACTAACAGCTCTGTTTTCCAGCAAGTTCAGTTATTTATCAAAGAAACGGGGCGCTTCATTGACTAAATTTTGAAATTACTATACCAGGATTGCAAGCATGTTTCTTTTTTCTCATAACCAGTCAAAAACAACTTATCTTAATATCTTCTCTCATACTTCCTATCATGAAAAGATGTTCTCGAAATGTACTTATTTCGCTGAAGTTTACATGTCTGTTTTATCTCTGTCACCAATTGTTATAATGCTAAATGTAGATTATTTCTGTATATGTCAATGTATGTATATCATGTAAATAACGGAGACGGCAACCTAAATTGTATAATTTGTGCCTGATTCTTTTGTCTTGTTTATGACAAATAAATATGTTTAAACCAAACCAACATGTCTTATCAATATATATGATCAAATAAAAAACGCCATCTGCCTTAAAATCCAGGATTAATGAGATTTGGTTTTTTTCCAAATCTGATGCATGTATTCTGTCATAAGGATAGCAAAAATAAAAGTCAAATGTTTACCATTATCTCTGATGGTGTTGAAATGATGTAACTTCTAACTGGAGTTAATGCGACGAATTCATCAAATTAATTTTGCGCCATTTTACTTATTCTGTTTCAGTACATTTTCACAGCTTTGCAGAAACTATTTTTGGTTTATGGATTATGATGTTTAACTCCACTTTCAACAATATTTCCTTTATATCTGCAGCAAGTCACTGACAAACTTTATCACATAATTTTGTATCGATTACACATCGTCTGAGCAGGGTTCGAACTCTCAACCTTAGAAGTGATAGGCACTGATAGCATAGGTAGTTGTAAATCCAACTACCATACGATAATGACCACGATGGCCCCTGAAAATATTGCATTTAATTGGAAAAACAGTAAAACGATATTATCTATCAGCACGTCCCCAAGCTCTTCAAAAACAATACGGATCTTCCTTAATAGGGAAAGATAAACGATTGCTGTACATTGGATGCAGCATAACATATATATCCACCAATTATTTTCTAATCGTTGCGTAATGACGTAAGATTAAAACAGATTATTATCTATTTTCGGTTTCTGCTTCTGGCTAATATTGGAGTTGTGGAATAATACTGCGGTTAAAAGGTCATCGACCTAACATGTTAAACTTGTTTGTTACACAATACACACATTAATATTTTAAAATATACAAGTCGAGTGATATATGTTGGTATAACATTCCTTTTGTCGCTAAAATTAATTAACGCCATTTTATTTACTCCGTACCGTATTGGAGGAAGATGTTCGCTGGTTGACAAAACATGTTTCTTTATAGTGCCTTAAAACTATAAAGACAGTAAAACTTGAGTTCAGCCCCGGTTTTTAGTGGGGTTCGTGTTACTCGATCTTTAGTTTTATATGTATTGATCGTTATTTGTCCTTTTTCTTGTGGCTATTGTGTTGACTGTTCTTCGATGTACTGATTCTGATTGCCCCTTTGATATGGTCAAACTCTTTTTCCTACACAACTGACACCGACAATTCTGGAAACACCGTAGTGCTATTTCTGAAATAAAGAGAGGTATGCTACTTTTAGACAACGAAGGCAGTATAACAGATATATCCACCAATTACTCTCTAATCGTTTGCTAATATCAAAACAAAAAAGTGATCAAAAGTACAAACAAATTATGACCAAGTTTCGGTGTCTGTTCCTAGCCAATGTTGGAGTTGTGGAATACTATTGCGGTTAAAATACAGGTCATGGACCTAAATTGTTAAACCTGTTTGTTACACAATACAAATCGGTTAATATTTTAAAATATACAAGTCGAGTTATATATGTCTGTACAAGATTCATTTTGTCACTAAAATGGAAATAATACACGAGTTAATAAAAACACTAATATCCATTTACACGTTATCTGGTAAACAATATAACAAGTATCACGATTGTATGCTGATTTAAACACAACGGGAAGACATTTGTCGGGTCTTTGAAATTGAAAAACATCTATCTTATATCAAAAAATAAATTTGCATTATTTTTATTTTTATCCACTGATATATTATACATTCCACATTCATCAACAAAACCATCATTGTATTTCAATTTTTCTCAAACAGCCTCCAAATATAGATTACTAATGACTCCAGTACATGCGGGTAAAGATTTAGCTGAGGGTTATATTAAAACTTAATTCAAGCTAAATGCTCTTTAGACAATGTTGAAAGGACGTTAAAAGAATATCTGCCATTTTTTAACCTTGTATACACAGAACAAACCCAGTTGCTATATGAAACACACCTGCTCCCAAGTAAACCGTCCCCTGACACGATTTACAATGCAGAGTCATATATGAAAAAAGGAACGAGTTAAATTGATAATACTGATTAAAAATGTTCAGTTGAAAAAGAAATGTATCGTTATCAATATATTGATATAGTTGTCCTGTCGTAGTAAGATAACCCAATCTGAAAACTGAGTCATACAAATAGGCGAATATGCTCAATCTTTTAAGTTTACTCTGAAAGTCTTGATATGACATAATATTTATCTATTAGACACATTACTAGTATTCCTTTTAAAAAAAAAAAAAGAGAGAGAGAGAGAGAGAGAGAGAGAGAGAGAGAGAGAGAGAGAAGCTACTTCTAGACAACAGAGGCAGTATAACAGATATCTCCACCAATTATTTTCTAATCGCTTGATAGTAATTATAAAAAAAAGGCTGTCCAAAAGTACAAACAAATTATGACCAACTTTTGATGTCTGCTCCTGACTAATGTTGGAGTTGTGGTATAATATTGCGGTTAAAATGCAGGTCATCGACCTGACATGTTAAATTATTTGTTACATAATACAAATCGGTTAATATTTTAAAATATACAAGTCGAGTTATATATGTCTGTACAAGATTAATTTTCTCACTATTATGAAAAATAGCCACGACTTAGGAAAAACACCAATATCCATTTGCAAGTTCTCTGGTAAACACTACGATAAATATCACGATTGGATGATGATATATACACGACAGGAGGACATTTGTCGGCTCTTAGAAATTGAAAAAAAAACCATCTATCTACTATCTAAAGAATACATTTGCATTATTTTCATTTTTATCTACTGATAAATTATACAAGAGTACATTTCATATTCATCAACTCTAACAAAACAACCATTGTATTTCAAGTATTACCAAACAGCCTAAAAATATAGATTACTAATGACTCCAGTATATGCGGGTATAGATTTAACTGTAGGTTATACAAAATCTAAATTTAAACAAAATGTTCTTTAAAGATTATGAAAGGACGTTAAAAGAATATCTTCCATTTTCAAACCATGTACAAACAGAACAAATCCAGTTGTGATGAGAAACAACACACCTACTGCCATTAAAACGTAACATTAAGTCATGCCACATCAAGTTATACCTACTGCCATTAAAACGTAGCATTAAGTCATGCCACATCAAGTTATACCTACTGCCATTAAAACGTAGCATTAAGTCATGCCACATCAAGTTATATCTACTGCCATTAAAACGTAGCATTAAGCCATGCCACATCAAGTTATATCCAGTTGTGATGAGAAACACACATACTGCCATTAAAACGTAGCATTAAGTCATGCCACATCAAGTTATACCTACTGCCACTAAAACGTAGCATTAAGTTATGCCACATCAAGTTATACCTACTGCCATTAAAACGTAGCAATAAGTCATGCCACATCAAGTTATACCTACTGCCATTAAAACGTAGCATTAAGTCATGCCACATCAGAAACACACCTACTGCCATTAAAACGTAGCATTAAGTCATGCCACATCAAGTTATACCTACTGCCATTAAAACGTAGCATTAAGTCATGCCACATCAAGTTATATCCAGTTGTGATGAGAAACACACATACTGCCATTAAAACGTAGCATTAAGTCATGCCACATCAAGTTATACCTACTGCCATTAAAACGTAGCATTAAGTCATGCCACATCAAGTTATACCTACTGCCATTAAAACGTAGCATTAAGTCATGCCACATCAAGTTATATCCAGTTGTGATGAGAAACACACCTACTGCCATTAAGACGTAGCATTAAGTCATGCCACATCAAGTTATATCCCCTTAAGCGATAAACAATGTAGGAAAATGTAAGAAAAGGTGAGCGTTAATCTTAGGATCAAAATTATTCAGTTGAAAACAGAAATGTATAGTTGCTAATACATTGATATTTCGGAACTTTTCTGAACTGTGTCGTGTTTTTTGTTTGTTTTTAATTTTTTTGATATATTTGTCATGTCGTAGAAAGATAAGCAAATTTCTATAAATAACTGAAAAATTAACTAAAAGTAGCTACCTCTATCAAGATGTAGCACGGAAATACAATTCTACTTTAGGATCTGAAAAAAAAGACGTACTTCCTGCTAGCAATTAAATCAGTGAATTGCTTTTCATTCCATAGTACATTTCGTTCTTATACTCAATGTTTAATTGTAAGAAAGTGATGAACTATTAATTCTGGTTTCATACAAAGACTACTAATATCCTGATATTTTTTTTTATTACTAATCAATATGAAATCTTTTAAAACTATCAGGTATGTTTTATTTCCTTCAACACTGACATGGCTTATTACATATATTTACTATTACTAAATAAAGCAATTTTTATTGAAATTTTTTAACTAATACTGTAATGGTTCCTCTTGAATGAGTATCTATACTTATACCTGAAATCCAGCATGTTCTATACCTATATGATCAAATAAAACGCAACCTTCCTCAACCTCCAGTTTTAATGACGCTTTTTTTTCAAATCTGAAGAATATATATTGTCATACAAATAGCCCAAAAAGTTAAATGTTTACCTTAGCTACGAAGGTGTTGAAATGACGTAATTTGTAAGTGGAGTTAATGCGACCAAATTCATCAAATTCATTTCGCGCCATTTTATTTATTCTGTTTCATTACATTTTCACAGCTTTGCAGAAAATATTTTTATAAGCATTAGAATGGAGAAAACCAGTAAAACTGTATTAGGTATTTTCAAATCCCCCATTGAAGCCGGAAACGGTACTGTTGTTCCTTAATATGGTGAGATAAAAATTGCTATACAACGGAGGCAGTATAACAGATATATTCACCAATTATTCTCTAATCGTTGCATAATAACGGAAGATATAAACACAGTATGATTTATTTTCGGTTTCTGCTTCTGGCTAATATTGGAGTTGTGGAATAACTGCAGGTCACCAACATGACATGTTAAATTGTTTGTTACACAGTACAAATAATCTACTATTCAAAAATATACAAGTCGAGTTATATATGTTTGTATAAAATTCATTTGGTTACTAAAATAAAAAAAAGACACGATTTAAGAAACAAACTAATATCCATCTACAAGTTCTCTGGTAACCACTATAATAAATATCACGATTGTATGCTGATATATACACGACGAGAGGACATTTGTCGGCTCTTAGAAATTCAAAACAAGATCCATCTAATATCTAAAGTATACATTTGCATGTTTTTGTCTTTTTATATGCAATGATATATAATGCAAGAGTACATTTCATATTCAACAACTCTAACAACACCAACATTGTACTTCAATATTTACCAATCAGCCTCCAAATATAGATTACTATTGCCCCCTGAAACAAATCACAATGCAGATAAATGAAAGCGAAAGGAAGCGTTAACTTTAAAAAAAAGTATTCAGGTGGAAAAAGAAATGTATCGTTACCAATACTTTGATTTGATATAGTTGTCCTGTCGTAGTAAGATAAGACGATATGAAATCTGAGGCATACAAATAGCCGAAAAAGTCTGAGGCATACAAATAGCCGAAAAAGTCTGAGGCATACAAATAGCCGAAAAAGTCTAATGTTTCCATGTTGCTCTGAAAGTCTTGATATCACGTAATATCTATGACGTTAATGCGACACATTATTTACAATATTTCGTGCCTTATTATAAGCTTCACTTAGCATATTTTAGGAGCTTAACACAACATGTTGTTTTTATATTGAATTAAAATTGGAATTACAGTAAAACTACATTAGTTGCCTTCAAATTCACAACCGACACCGACGACTCTTCAAATATAGTACTGTTATTCCTTATAGAAAAGAGATAATACACAGGCTGTATAGGAGGTTTCTCTCCACCAATTATTTTTTATTCCTTATAAAAAGAGATAATATACAGGCTGTTTTGGAGGTTTCTCTCCACCAATTAGTTTCTAACCGTTTGATAATGACCTAGACAAAATAGGTGTCCAAAGGTACTAACAAATTATGACCAATTTTCGGAGTCTGCTTCTGGCCAATGCTGGAGTTGTGGAATAATATTGCGGTTAAAAGACAGGTCATCGGCCTGACATGTTAAATTATTTGCTAAATAATACAAATCGGTTAATATTTTAAAATATACAAGTCGAGATATATATGTTTATAACATTCATTTTGTCACTATAATGAAAAATATACACGACTAAAGAAAAACACTAATATCCATTTCCAAGTTCTCTGCTAACCACTATAATAAATATCACGATTGTATGCTGATATAAACACGACGGGAGGGCATTTGTCGGGTCTTTGAAATTGAAAAACATCTATCTAATATCTAAAAAATAAATTTGCATTATTTTCACTTTTATCTACTGATATATTATACAGGAGTACATTTCATATTCAACAACCTTAACCAAGAGTTATTTATGACACATCGCTTAATATTCAAAAATGGGCAAGTCGAGTCAAATTATATATGTCTTTATAAACTTCAGTTTGTTACTAAAATAAAAAAAACAATACATGAACAAAGAAAAACACTAATATCCATTTACAAATTTTCTGGTAAACAATATAATACATATCACGAATGTATGCTGATTACAACATGACATTGAAATTGAAAAACATCTATCGTATAACTAAAGAATGAATTTACATGTCACATCAAGTTATTGCCCCTTAAACGATACACTATACAGGAAAGTGTAAGAAAATGTTAGCGTTAATCTTAGGATCAAAATTATTCAGTTGAAAACAGAAATGTATCGTTGCCAATACATTGATATTTCTGAACTGTGTCGTAATTTTTTGTTTTAAATTTTTTTGATATATTTGTCATTTCGTAGAAAGATAAGCATATTTCTATAAATAACTGAAAAATTAACTACTTCTATCAAGATGTAGTACAGAAATACGGTTCTACTTTGGGATCTGATTAAAAAAAGGTACTTGCTGCTACATGTAGCAATTGAATGAGCGAATTGCATTTCATTCCATAGTACATTTCGTTCTTATAGTCAAGGTTTAATTGTAAGAAATTGATGAACTATTAATTCAGGTGTTACGCGAAGACTACTAATATCCTAATATTTTCATTACTAATCAATATTAATTTTTTTTTTTAAACTATCAGGTATGATTTTTTTTGTTTCAACACTGATATGCTTTATTACATATATTTATTTTTGAAATTTACTATTACAAAATAAGCAATTTTTATTGAAATGTTGTAACTAACACTGTAATGGTTCCTCTTAGAATGAGCCTCTATACTTATACTTGAAATTCAGCATGGCTTATATTATAGTATGATCATATAAAAAGCCACCTGCCTCAAAATCCAGGTTTAATGACGTTTTTATCAACTCTGAGGCATATATACTGACATGCAAATAGCCGAAAAATTCATATGTTTACCTTTAGAGTGTTGAAATGACGTAATTTGTAACTGGAGTAAATGCGAGAAATACATCAAATTCATTTCGCACCATTTTATTTATTCTGCTTCAGCACATTTTCACAGCTTTGCAGAAAATATTTTTATAATGGATTATAATTGAGAAAATCAGTAAAACTATATCAGTTATCTTCAAATCCCCCATTGAAACCGGAAACTGTTCAAAAACGGTAATGTTGTTACTTAATAGGGAGAGATAAACATTTGCTATACAACGGAAGCAGTATAACAGATATATCCACCAATTATTCTCTTATCGTTGAATAATGACGGAAGATATAAACACATTTTGACCTATTGTCGGTTTCTGCTTCTGGATAATATTGGAATAATTTTGCGGTTGAAATGTAGGTCATTGACCTGACATGTTAAACTTGTTTGTCACATAATACAGATAGGTTGATATTTAAAATATAAAAGTGGAGCTATATACACTGTAATTATGTCTGCACATCATTCGTTTTGTCACAAAAGTGAAATGACGACACGACTTAATTAACATAATAATATCCATTTACACGTTCTCTGATAAACACTATGATAAATATCACGATTGTATGTTGATATAAGCACGACGGGAGGACATTGCTGTTGTTCTACATTTCAAATATTTGTAAGAGATTCAAAAGGTTTGAAGAATATTCACCAATTGCAAACGGAATAAAATAGCACCACAAAGTAATACACGCGGAATAAATCCTGTTGTTCCAACACCGCATCTCCTCCAATATAAAACGTCGAGTTGAATTATACACATGAGGCTATTCCCCGACACGATTAACAATGCAGGAAAATTTAAGGAAAAGTATGCGTTAATTCATAATAATGATCAAATTTATTTCGTTGCAAAAAAAAAAAAAATATAGAGTCACCAATACATTGATATATTTGTCCTGTCGTAGTACGATACACCGATTTGAAATCTGAGACATTAATTGTCAAAATTGTGTAATATTTTCCTTTTGCTTTCGAAGTCTTGATATGACGTAATGTTTATATATGCAGTTAAAGGGACACATTGATTAACTATATTTCGCGTCTTTTTATGTACTCCATTTTATCACATTTTCGCAACTTCACAGAGCATGTTTTTTAAAACTGGAGTAACAGTAAAGCTACCTAAGGTATATTCACAACCTCAATTGACCCACACAACTCTTAAAATACAGTATAGTTATTCCTTAAAAATAAGATAACAGACATTTCTTCATAACGGAGGAAATACCAAAATATATTGACCAATTATTTTCTTATCATTTGATAATGATCAAGACATAACAGGTATTCAAAAGTACAAACAAATTATTACCCTATTTTGGTTTCTGCTTCTGGCCAATATTGGAGTTTTGGAAAAATTTTGCGGTTGAAATACAGAACATCGCCCTGACATTGTAAACTTGTTTGATACACAATATAAATCGCTTAATATTTAAAGATATACAAATTGAGTTATGTCATTTTGTCACTAAAAAAATAAAACAAAATTATGACTTTTAATAACTAATATCCATTTACAAATTATCTGGTAAACACTATAATAAATATCACGATTGCATGTTGATATAAACACGACGGGAAGACATTTTTCGGGTCATTGAAATTGAAAAACATCTATCTAATATCTAAAGAATACATTTGCATTATTTCGGTTTTTATCCACTGATATATTATACAAGAGTACATTTCATATTCATCAACTGTACCAAAACCACCATTGTATCCTGCAATGAGCACTCTAGTAAGCAAATAACATGTGTCGAATACAGGTGTGCTGTATTTTGTATAATATACAAATACAGCTTCAAGACACCCCACACAACTTACTTTGGGGCCCACGAAAGGTTTGAGGAATATTCATTTTTCTAAATTTAAAAAAACACACTACCTAACTCCGAAATTGCAGGATAAAAACAATATTAGTGTATTGTATATGTATTTCAAGTATTACCAAACAGCCTACAAATATAGATTACTAATGACTCCAGTACATGCGGATAACTATTTAGCTGAGAGTTATATTAAAGCTTAATTTAAACAAAATGTTCTTTAAATAATTTTGAAAGAATGTTAAAAGATATATGCCATGTCACAGAACAAACCCAGTTGTGATGAGAAACACACCTGCTCCCAAATAAACCGTCAAATTAAATCATGCCAGGTCATTGTCCCCTGACACGATCCACAATGCAGTGAAATGTATGAAAAGCATGAGTTAAATTGATAGCAATAACTAAATATAGTCAGTTACAAACCTTCCATTTTAGGTTGCCAATACCTTGATCATGATAAGGAAGCTTGATAATGGTAGTCAAAACAATTCCATCAATATCAACAAAACAAACAATCGCCTCTCATGATATACAAATGACATATGGCGTTGGAATCCTGGGTTAGGACAGGTACAAACATGTAGCGAATGTAAGCCCGGGAATTGGATCCAAACCCTCTCCCTAAAATACATTGATATATCTACTGATTTCCATAAACTGATCAAAACGTCCATGCAATGGTATTATATGTATCAAGATGTTGTGCATACATGAGATTCTGCACTAGGATTTGATCAAAAACTGTATATGCAGCTAGCAAGTACATCATCAATTTATTCACCCACCATTTTTGGTGGGGTCCGTGTTGTCCTATTATGTGTTCCATGTCGTCATATCCAGTTGCTTGTAGGAGGGATCATGTGTTATTTACGTTATTTGTGTTTGTTTTGTATAGTGATGTCCAACACATATTGTGTTTGTTTTTGTTTAGTTTGTTTTCATTCGTCTTGTCTCTTGTGTACCCAATGTTGCCAGTTTCTCTGGATTGTCCCTTCCGTATTCTCTAACGTTTAAATATTAATTTTTAATATCTAATTTTTAATTCTAAGAAATTTATGAATGATCAACTCTATACTATCCTACGAATTTCTTGATATTTATTCTACTAATTGGTATTAAATCCTTTATTTAGCTAAGATTTGCTTTGCGCACTAACATAGAATGTTATATAAATATCTGCGATTTTTATGTTGTCCTAAAACTAATAGTCTTGAAACAACAGATTATACTGTCACATCTACTATCCAGACGACTACGAACATACACCGACACAGTTGTTGTACGGTCGGTCCATGTTTACGTTTTATTATATAGATAGGTGTGAATTATGGAGATTTATCCGTGAAATAAATTCCGATATTTCACATGTGAAATATCAGTTTTTTCCCGCCAGAACTACTTTTAGACAACTATAAGTGTAGTGGTTATGTCCCTGGTTGTGTTACGGTGAATACACACATGATTGTAAACTGAAACAATTAAACAAATGAAAATAAAGTTTTAGTATTATAATAAATTATTTTAATTGAATCATTTTATTTATACATTAAAATCAAACAATTGCTTATTCTAAATCGAATCATTTCACTAGCATAACACAACAGATTTAAATATAAACAAACAACGGCAATGTTAAAAGTGCATTGTAGATTGTCAGTTTCCTAATTCCTTTCACCACCCCTTTTCAATGAAAAATCGTCTGCTTTGAACAATCTTAATATTAAAAAAAAACAAAACAAAATGTCTGATCATTTTGACTCATATACGGCAGCTGTAATCTCCACAATTTTAGAAGAAAATGATTTTGACTTGGAAAATGCATAGGGGCCAGATGAGTTTTTTTTTCATATACCTATATGTTGGTACATAGGTATATAGGTACATGAAAAAACTCATCTGGCTTCTGTGGGAAAATGTGGAAATGCCAGAATTTAATATTCTAGATATCCAAACAAATGTTCAAAATTCCAACGGCAATACAAATGAAAATGTACATCAAACTAAAGTCGAGCCGGGTAGATTTCAGAACGTTTCATTTGAGGACATTGATTAATTCCTTAGTTCGAATTCTGTTACACATGAAATACACACGACTCGGACAATAATAACACATCGTGCCTGGTTCCACAGATAAATCGGATTGACATGAGTCACAATTGCAATGATTTTTCCACAACAACTTTACAAATCCGCCCATATTCAAATACAATTCAGAAACTCGTCCTTCATTTAAATTTCCAAATTTTTTCACCGAAGCGACAACACTTGACTTGTTTGAATGTGCGGCCATATTGATTCACACTATCATTGCTCGTATATTCATACGCGTGGAATGAAATATACAAATTAAATAAAATAATATAAAAGAAATTTTGGAAGTCTATATAATAAACAGTATAACTAATCGTAGATTTTGAATATCAAAATAAGACCACTCGTGACCGAATACGCATTAAGGATTAAACTCGTGGCCGGAACAAGTTCGCCCACTCGTTTAATCCCTATGCGTACTTCTGTCGCTCGTGGTCTTATTTTGATATTCAAAATCTACGATTAGTTATACTATATGTATTTCCTTTTTGTGTAGACATATTTTATTGTTAATGACAACAATTGGATAAGAGACGATTTGTTTTAACTTAGAACGTCTTCTCCTTTCAGTAACAGTGTGTGGTCGTTTTTGGGTGGAATATAATACATCAGTACATATGCAAATCACATATGTCACCGTCGTGCTTACATGATGCACTTTTGGCTGAACATAGTACGATGAACACCAATCAATGCACACGGATATTGGTTGGCACATACTGACAGACTGATGTGATTTTTCTTCTTTCTTGATTTTTTTTTATTATTCTAGTAATCTACTTATGGATTTTGTGCATTTATTTCAATTGATAAAATTAGATTACTTTGTCTCAATAAACGTTGGAGAATACCGAAGAGGCAATCAAAAAAGGAAAATCCAGAGAAAATGGCAAAAAACGCAAGACCAAGAAAACACAACGCTATATGTGTTGGACACCACTATGCGCAAACAAACACAAACACGTAAATAAAAGAACTGGCGGTAGAGACGAATAAACCATCGCTTTTATGTGGAAATCGTAACGGATATCACAATATACCCACAAGCTTGGGAAATAGTTTACTTCATTCGGAACATGACAACAACCACTTTCTCATCATGCAATAGCAAGAATGAGTGGCGGCCTCTTTAATTATGATGTACATGATCAATATTACCGCTTCTATTCATATACATATTGTGTAAGTCAAAATTATGGAACGCAAAAAATAAAAAAAAAGGAAAAAAATAAAAATGCAATTTAATGCTTGGGAGGATTTCCATTAAACTGTGATATCAGTCTGGAATTCCTGTTATTACATAGACGAACTCTAAATAGGCAAAAATAATGTTTGTTTTAACAACGACTTCACAGATTTAAATGTAAATTACATGGGTATAATCTGGTCATTATTACACGTTCATTTAATGTTAGGTAATCATGTAATTGTTGCATTGTTTTATAAAGACAACCCATTTTCTGCTGTTTAAACTGTTTAATTGTAGGAATTCTAGTGCACTACTTGTAGTGTTGTAGATGGAACATGTAACATTCATAATAAAACAACTACTGGAACCTTTGATTTATTTTACTATATTAGCAACTTTGGTGTCTGCGCCATGAAACATGGGTAATTACCTCATTATATTTACCAACAGCTTTGAAAAATATCGTTAATTACCTCCCTTGTACCGCACTCTCATGTTATTACAGCTGAAAGTGCCAGTCTGATTTTGTTTGTTCCCTCATGATTTTCATTTGTTATGGTATAAGAACAACTGTTTGATTAGATACGCATCCGCTACATTTTGACATGCTCAGTTTATCATGGTTCCGTCTAATAATACACTAAAAGTACAGGAGCACAAAATTGTATTTGAAATAAAGGTTAGAGTGATAGATGTTTAATGGCAATACGGTTGTTTCGAATCATGTCAATTCCAACCACGTTCCGTCTTTTTCGTGTCTTGACGTCTGAACAAATCGGCAGGCGACTTCCGGTGTTTACGCTATTACTGTGACAACGTCAGCATATCATAGTCGTAGATGCTGTAGATTATAAGTAATTGTAATATGGAGACGCCAAGGAAACCGCTGAATAAATACTGGTGTTCGGTACCCACTATATGTCTTATATAAGAAATATATACATAAAGGCAGATCGTTTTCCTTTGATGATGCTGACAGCCGCAAATAAAGAAAGAAAACAAATGTAATTTTAAAGAAGTATTTGTTTCTGAGTTGAAGTCTTTGATACAAATAAAATAATGTAATTGATATATGTCTTTTACAGAAAATGTTAAGATTTTTTTTAACTTGAGGATCGAACGTTAAAACGGCACATATCGATTGGAGTTTTTGTTGTGTACATTGACATCGGAAGTTCAGTGCCAGGATCACGTGATCTGGCGGACGAAAATAACAAAATTTTGACGTAATGGAAATGATTCGAAAGAACCGTATTATTACAATTTTAGTTATTTCGTAACATTTCGTTTCATTGCTGGACGAAACCAGGGTAAATGGAACCACTGACCAGTTGTAAGAAAATTGTTAAAATAACCACAGATATGTTCCCCTTGTCATAATAACAACCTAACTGTTTCCTCATTCATGATTTTGACAATAGTAACACATCGGGTACCACTAGTAGACCAGGAATTACTTGCCATGCTGGAGAATCTGAGTTCCTCCCCAGTTTTTGCGGGGTTCGCGTTGCTTAGTTTGTAACTTTCTTTGTAATCTTCTGTAGGCCATTGTTCCACTGTTTGTCTATTTGTCCTTCGTCTAGTTGCGGCTTCTATTCTATGTCTTTTATTATTTTTCATTATGCCATGTGAGTTTCGTATGATTACTCCTTTGGTATCTTCAAACATTTTTATTCTGTTTAGATTTCTCCCAAATGGTATTGTCTAATTTTTTTTTTTTTTCGTCTTTTCAATTTTAATGTTGCTCGTAAATGTTAACTTTAATTATTTTATTTGATATACATCCATCTAAAATCACATAGGTTAATTCTAGACTTCGCTTAAATGACACGATTCCAATTTACATTATATGATGTTGTTCTAAAATTTCTCAACAACACAGACATAAATTCCATCTTCGATATATTTAAAACTCAGGAATATGTGACATATTTACCAGATTTTGGCTACCCTGGTTAGACCCTTTGGTTTATTGCTGTTGATTGTTGAATAAGGGACCACAAATGAAATCTACAATCTGAGAAGGAATCCTTTTTTTTTTATTTATCCACTCAACGATAAACAACAAGACTACACTCCCAAACACTTTTAAATAATTTTGCTTTCCAATATATCGATAATGAGTGTACCTAATGAAGGCTATTCCAGAAACGCGCCGCGCAGACTAAACTTGATATATACGCTTTTATTATCCCCTCGCCAACAAAGTTGCGAAGGGATATTGTAACGCCACCGTCTGTCCGTCCGTAACATCCTTGTGAACACTCTAAAATCAACACCCTTCAATGGATTTTGATCAAACCTGGTACATACTTAGTCCTTAAGAGAACCTGGAACCCTATTGATTTTCAAGGTCGTAGATCAAAGGTCATAGTTCAAAGGTCAAGATCACCGGGTGAAATTTATAGGCGAGGTGATACGCCACGCTTTGCGTTGCCCTTGTTAAGGTGGAAATCGCTACAGTATTAACAGTCTGATGTATGCATGTATAGAAGACATGATGCAATATACTAAACGATTGGGTACCATCGTGGTCGTGATCGGAGGTTAGTTGGATGTCTTACTACCTATACAATCAGTTCCTATCACCACTAAAGTTGTGAGTTCGTATCTCGCTCGGACGAGGTGTACTCGGTGCACCATTAAGGGATAAAGTATGTCAGTGACTTGCGACAGGTGCAAGTGAAAGTCGTCATTATTTCATCATCTATCGTGTAAACGATAATTTTTTACGGATACCTTGCCTACACAGTATTTGTACAACACATTTAGTCTCTGTATGTTATAACATGTAGATTTAGTGGGATGGTATAAACACATTTCCTTTCGTTCGAATACATCGGAAATATGCACAAATGAAACACGGTATCTGCTATGCTGCCTATTAAAATTGATTAATTTGTTTTCCAGTGTTTGTTCTATTTTCAAATGCACATTGTCTTTGTTTTATGTTGCTCAAATGGTACCACATTTTGAGTGTAAACGATTGAAATATATAAATAGATTTTAAATTGATCAATTTTCCCTTTTGAGACATAGAAACAAAACACCTCCAAAATACAATGATATATGTGCACTAAGTATTCCAGGCTATTGCTAAACAAACAGACAACATAATTTAATGTCGCTGCGATTTACTTTCAGCTGTTTGTAGGAGGGCTCATGTGTTATTTACGATATATGTGCTTGTTTGTGCATAGTGGTGTCTAAGACATATTTTGTTGTGTCTTTCTTTTGTTTGTCGTCGCCTTATGTACCCTATGTTGTCTGTTTCTCTGGTTGTCCATCTTTGATTGCCCTTTCTGTACTCTCTACCGTTTATTTAATACTGATAACTACTAAGACGAAGATACTGTATCTAGTAGAATAAATCTACAGTACAGAGACATAGGTCAAATAATTAAACTAGTAATATAGTAATAATAAAACAGTCCAGACTGGTAAATGCAACTACACATTGATGTAATTTCATGACAAGAAAGTTTAAATAGTGATAGTCAACAATGCCATCCATATTAACAAATAAGGGTAATAACAAAATTACCGAACACAGAGCAATGTTCCAAAGGGTAATAACAAAATTACGAACACAGAGCAATGTTCCAAAGGGAAATTCAAAACTCATAAATTAATAAAGAGACAAAATCAGTCAACAACCGGGAAACTGGGAAACCACAATGACCCTGACTTGGTACAGGCATTTCTAAAGAAAGGGTGGATTGAATCAGATCTTACGGCGCCAACCTCTCGCTTCCATTACGGTTCAAAGGTTCCGATTGTCACTAAAACAGCATTTATAACAATACTGGAAAAAAATAGGTAAAATAGTAGTCAAACAGTACTAAATTCAGTTAGGAGGGTATCTAATATATCTCGTCAACCATCTCCATCAATAACTATGAGTCCTTTGAAGTATTTTAATTACGACAGTAAATGTCAAAAGCATTTTTACGTCACACATTCTCAAAAAATATTTTTGATATTGTAAACCACGTATACCAAATCCTTATCTTTATACATTTTCACTATATGGAAATGTATCTTTTACCATTGTATCTGCAGAGACAGAATATATTTCGACAAGATCTTGATATCGGAATATAAACTTTTTAAGAGATCGAATAAAGCGAATCTTTTTATAGCCCTGGTCCTGTAGCCTGGATGAACTATCGCCTCTCACCTCAAATCCTTGAACACAAAACATACCAAACATCAAATACATGCCGATTAAAATTCGGATTCTCGATTCGGACATGCACATGCATGTTGGCTGTATTAAACCAATAATAATACAGACACAAACTTACAAAGGGTCATTATATCATTATGAAAGAAAACAATCCGATCGTCTACTGCATTAACATTGTGCTCGTCCTGCAGAATAAAACACAGTAGGCCATTAGGGACAGACATAGTTTGCATATATATATATCGGCTTGTTTAGTTATGCTCATACACAGAATCGACTGTTTTATTCTCTCCAAATCTGCTTTTTAATAAAAATTCACAAATTGTTTATCACATTTACATAGCATCCAAAAAATCGTGTATATCATATATATATATATTATATGAAAGCAATTAGATTATCCTCAGTATTGATCGTTTCGTAACTGACATGGTTAAGTAGATATTTAAATTTACAGTTACTTAATAATGTAATTATTATACAATCTAAGGTTCTCATCTCTCAGGCATAGGTGACCATGACCGATTTATTGCTATATTATATGTCATTTGGGTTTATTGCTATATTATGTCATGTGGGTTTATTGCTCATAAAAATTTAAAATATTTGGCTTTCCGCAATGTTGATTTTGAACGTACCTGATTGTACAAAATTTGATATCTACGTTGTTTTTTTTAATTATAGATACTACTTGTTTACTACGTATATATTTGTTTGAAATTACAGAAAGAAATTGTCAACAACTAAAACTAATATCAACAAAACGAACAACGCGAGAAAAAATACCACGTAATATTCAGCCATTGCATTTCACTACTTTCACATATGCAATGCAACGTTGTGTTTCATAATAATTAGAATCGCTCTTCTCCAAGATTGTAGCATACCACATGAATTGTTCATTATTTGGTGACAAATTAACTTTTTTAACGAGTAGCTAATGATAGGGCTGAACCTACATTTATTACACGTAGTTTATTACAGCATATAATATCAAGGTTTAATTAATTTTTGTCAGGTGTTTTAGCAATTTAATTACTGAAATTACAGAACTTGCACCTAGCTTTTGTCAATAAGCAGAAACTGCACATCAATATATGGGTCAACACAACCCAATAAACCAAGTCAATCATTGTATGTCCGAGAATATGGCTATTTTTCTCATAACATGTGCCAGAAATTAAGTTACTTTGAAAGGTTATTTCTAGTCCGTATAACAGTTGGAATGTGTCCAATTATGAAAAGAAATATTAAACGGTGATGGTCAACAATCACAACAATATCAACAAAACGAACAATCAAATCTCATCTTAAATAATCGAAAGCATAAAGCAAAAAGACCACAACATATTACGTTCTTAATACATATCATGGGATAGCATAGACACCAAATGTGGCGGCGTTAGACCGGTAAATGGGATATAAACCCTCCCCCTCTTGATACTGACAATACAGATATAATCAAACAGGAAAAAACTGCACAGATTCGCTTTCACTCAAAAGACCACATTCGATTACAAAAATGAATGACAACGTTAACATGGTCATCCAGCCTTGCGTCCTGCTATAATTGACGTTACTGCTACACAAATGGATCGAAAGTAAGATAGAGCTGTGTTCGGTTAAATATAATTAACCAGAAATGAAAGTGATTGTCGTAAATAATATCACATGGATGCTTTACCATAACGCGGCAGATAATGTCGTAAAATAAAACATTCTCTGATACAACTAACACATGATCAATTTGCAATTTCAGAATCTGGTAAATGAAGAGAAATTCATTTACTTCCTTACATTATAAAGTATAATTGACCATACAAATTTGGTTGGTGGTCAATTATTTCAGAATGTTCGATCAATTGGTTTTTATCCACAATCGATGGATATTATTACTAGACGACCTGGCGTTGGTGTTGTTCGAGTCTCTCTATCTTTCAGCATCAAACAAAATGCTGTGCTATTCGTTTCTTGATTATTTTGATTGGGGCATTCCGTTTTTCGTTTTGTATGTGTCATTTCGCTTGCAATTAGAAGCTCTAATGCAACGTATGATCTGAAATACAGTGTACGCGCAGGACGCTTGGTATATCACTCTAAAAGTGGGAACATATTAAATATTATCATCTTAACATTAAATCCAAAGAGTGATGGTCTTTAACCAACACATTTACCATTTGAGATAAAGATAATTTACAACGAGCATTCATTGACCCTGCTACTGTACTGTCCATGTTTATGTTGTTATCCTTTTTAATAGTGTGTGGTCTTTGTGATTGAAAGTGGATCTGTATGGACTTTTCTTTCATTGTTTGTTTATTTATGTATTGGCTTTGGAACGAGTGGGTGGTTGAGACAACATTAACAGGGTTAACTCGATACATTTGTATGCCTGTCTCACGCCATGATCTGGATTTCGTCGAGCTTTTCTGTCCTGTTTCTCATCGAGAGCAAACGAATATGATATTTTCGGCAACTTTCATCATATTAAGCACTACATGGATCGGGTACAAGAAACACTATATCTTGGTCAATGACTGTAGTAAAATGTATCCATCAATGCAATTTGACTGCTCAGACAGGTACAGAAATGATATAAATATTGCAAAAAGAAATTAAAAAGAATAATGGTAAGCAATTCCACAATTATCAGCATAACGAACAACTACCTCTCACCTCAAATCATTAAACACAAAAACACCACGAGATATTCTGATGGAAATCCATATCATGGCTTGGGACAGGCATGACAATGTGGCGAGGTTAAATGGGTTAATGGGATCTCATCCCACATCATCTTGATAATTGGATATTTAACGGCATTAGTGACATAAACAACGTTCTGTATATACATTATTCATTCAGCGCTACATCATTATGTTGTATTTCGTGTAGGTCTTGTTTTCAATCTATTATTTAATTAAGTTCCGCGATATATACAGTCAAACCTGCCCATGCGGTCACCTTTATTAAGCAGTCACATGCATTGCAAGGTTCACCTTTTCTTGATATGTCATAATAAATTTCTAATGAATTGAACCTCTTTTAAGAGGTCACCTGTCTATTAAGGTAACTTTTCTTTTGTCCTAAAGGTGACATCTTAATACAGGTTCGACTGTAAATATGTACGATCTATTGATAACATGTAGAAAGCAAAACCAAAGAGTTATATTTATAACAAAAATATTTACTGATGTTTGATCAGGTTGACTGACGGGAATAAACATTGGAATTTATACATAAAACTGATATTATTGCATAAGATCATAATCAATTTACATATTTTTAGAAATAAAATGAAAACAAAAACAATTCCACACTGCCAGAACAGTTTCAAAATCCAATAGAAAAAGCGTATAAATAGACAAAAGCGATACCTCTAACACAATAATACACGACCTGCACACTTTCCTGTCTTCGTACAGTCACTTCAACAAATAGTGGCGTCGTTAAGCTAGTTTTATGATCCAAAACATTCCCTTGTAGTGAAATGATGCGGTCATGCAAGTTTTTTCCATATAAATATTACCTCCTACTATAATTTAAATCACTTTTGTCTTTTTTTATATCTATTGTTTAGAAGGTCGAGGGTTGACAGATGAGTGAGTGGTGTTGATGTGTATCACTGACAAGACTTGACTATTGAGTAAAACGATGGGTGTTTTATAAGAAACAGGAACTGCTTGAGATTCTTGAGCATCCGGGTTCATGGTGCTCATCTTTTAAATTTTATGTTTCGTGTTGTATTGCTTTTCTGGTTTGTCTTCGTCCAGTGTGTTGTACGTTCCACGTTGCCGTGCTTCTTAATTATCCATTCTTGATTGCCCTTTAGTTTTCAGTCACGCTTATTTGTATGAAACATATATGTTCCAGAAAATAATAAGAGACATGTAACATAAACACCGTTTCAAAATATAGTACAGCTGATCTATTATTAAGTAAAGACAATGCTTTAAATTATAACATTTTATTTCTAATAATGATAGGACTGAATAACCTATGAATGCATTTCGTCCTTGATTGAACCAAAATATAATTACACATACAACAGATTCCTCCTAATAGCTCAATAACTATATTCCCCATTAAATATTATTTTTAATTTCACGTCAGTTTTATCGGGTTTTTATTGAACAAGTTTTAATGGGAAAATAGTTTCCGATTAATATTTAAAACCTAAGTTACAGACAATTAAAGACCTCATACCACTATCAGAAACATATGTGTTGTGTTGTTAGTTATATCATCGATATCATACCACTATCAGAAACATACATGTTGTGTTGTTAGTTTTATCATCGCTATCATACCACTATCAGAAACATACGTGTTGTGTTGTTAGTTTTATCATCACTATCATACCACTATCAGAAACATACATGTTGTGTTGTTAGTTTTATCATCGCTATCATACCACTATCAGAAACATACATGTTGTGTTGTTAGTTTTATCATCGCTATCATACCACTATCAGAAACATACA
>MJUT01028080.1:44268-60353 GCA_002080005.1 Gigantidas platifrons | reverse complement strand
AGTATGGAAATTATTAAATTAAATGTAATATAATGGAATCAGTTAATGTTCATATAAGATAGTCACATTATAAGGAGATAAAGATAGAGTTATTCAGCAAAATGCACTCAATGGTGTTTTTTGTAAAAAAAAGGGGGGGTGAAAAAGTTCGCCGGTTCTCTGTTTCGGTTGGTTGAAAAATTCTGAAACTTAAACTTAAACAGTATTACCTAGAATTGTTCTTTATATTGTATGAGTTTTTTTTTTAAATTAAACGACACATTTTTTCTATAATAATAACTACTTCAAAAATTGTCTTTTTGCCGTTGTATTTTACGACATTTCTTGGTAAAATATTCTATTTTTCATCTTAAAAATTTGCTAATTAAAAAAAATATCCATAATTTTCGTGTTAGTTTGCAGGAACTGGTATCACAGTTTCAAAATAAGCTTAACTATTTAGTAAATTATGTCTTTTACCTCCCAAAAATGGAAAATCAAGCATTAACTAGCATTATTGTCACCTACGGCTATACCTTCGATTTAAGGGGGATTTAAAATGGAAGTATGTAGAATCCCTTGGTTAAAATCTTTTGATTTTTTAATATTTGTTAGGTAATATCAGAATGTTTCGCACACAAAAAAATCTAAAAAATTAAACGACAGGAAAATTTTGGGTCAGGTGTTGGGTACCACCTTAATAGTATTTGGTTAGACCAGACCGGCGCGGGAACCCACGATATACCGCGCTCAAGTTGAACACACTATCCATTACACCACGGGTGTAATCGTAAATGCATTTGTTCTGACTACTACCTTTCAAATGGAAATTGCATTTCATTTTTTGTGTCACTAGATATCTGATGAAGGCTTTTTGTGCTCGGAGAATGACAACATCCAATCATATCAATGTATTTTGCTTAACGCTACTTTCAACAATATTTCTGTTATATTGCGGAGGTCAGTGTTATTGGTGGAGGAATCCGAAGAAAATCACCCGACGTGCTGCAAGTCACTGACAAAATTTATCGCATGATGTTGTATCAAGTACACCTCGCCACGAGCGGGATTCGAACTAATAACTATAGTGATGAAATTCTTTGGAAATGGATATTGTCTGCTTACTATTTCTTTTCATTTCTATTCTAGCTATATGTGTTCACTCCCTTTCATTTCATTTCGTAATCATACCGTACGTAACTATAATGTACAAAACTGGCCTCATCCGTCATCAAAACCGTATTCCAATTAAAAGAAAACCGATAAATGCAAATACTACGTTTATTCAATATTTACTTTCCGTTATCAAATATCTGTGTCACAAATTAAATGACCACGGATATGTTCCACTTGTCGTAAACACTTCCCGGTCCTTTCCTCATTCATGACTTATCACCTCTACCTATCTTTCCGGTACACCAGAGTTCACCCCCTGTTTTGAGCCGGGTTCTTGTTACTAGATCTTTAGTTTATCAGTATGTTTTCTAGATCGTTGTATGGTCCCTTTGTTCTTTATTTGTGGCCATTGTGATGTCTGTCCTTCGATTTACGATTCTGATTACCCCTGTGGTATCTTTAAACTCTTCTTCCCTACCACAAATTTAATTGTTGAACAAATTCATAAGCCACATTTAAAATAAGCTGAAGAGAAAACGGAAGGGCTATCAAAATATGTCAAGACGTCAATCATGTCGCCAAAGTTCCTGAGAATAAATACAATGGAGTGCGAAGAGATTTAAATTGTAAAATTAAAATCGAATAAAACTGCTAGATTTATCCATGTTATATCATTTTCGATAGAGTTGCGGGAATACATTCAATGATTTAGTAGATACATGTGTGTTCAATGTTTTGAATTGTACTATAAATTGGTTATATTTGCATTTATACTTAAATGAAACAGACATATTGGCATATTAGTCGTGCATGGAGAACGTCGCGTTTCTTGAAGGTGTAAGACAACATGCAGCTGTTCCGTATATGCTATTGTTTAGAGTCACCGTTGGTGGTCCACTGTAAGGTGTACATTTTCTACCATATCCGTTGACGTTGTTTTTCCTTGGGAACATCTGTTCTGAATCTTATCCCTGCACTACCTTTCACATGTAGTCTGTGTCTGTATACTTGTTCTCCCCATTAATGTGACTGAAATACACTTGTCACTTGACATTAAACGACAATCAATCAATCAATCAATCAATCAATCAATCAATCAATCAATCAATCAATCAATCAATCAATCAATCAATCAATCAATCAATCAATCAATCAATCAATCAATCAATCAATCCGAATTACGATTTCCTATTGCCATGCAATCATAGGAAATACTACTATACCGCTATACTCTTTGTCAACGTTCTCTTTGTAGTCGGAATTAAAAAAAAAAAAAGGGGGATTTCTCTCTAATTACTTCTTTATCTTGCTTACAAATATATTGTTTCATGCAAATAAAAAAATGCTCCATTCCTAGATAATCATCACAATCAGTCTAAAGTTTACTACTAGCAAATCAGATTTGTACGTCAGAGATTTAACATTGGGTCAATCAACAATTCCTTGCACCGTAAATCGAATTATCAAAGGTGATGCACACTAACTGTATAGATCGCTGCCTAGTCGATCCCTTGTGGACAAACCAAGGTTTACGTCGATCCCTTGTGGACAAACCAAGGTTTACGTCGATCCCTTGTGGACAAACCAAGGTTTACGTCTATCATTTGGGAATATGTTTGATCGACAAATAGTACCAGCAGATATTCGTGCAAAATTGTGTTGACGATGTAGTGATATGGATATCGAACATCGTGCACATCCGGAAATTCTACATAATAAAATTCTCCTTATACTTGCCTGATTTTGGTTTGTGATTTTGCATCTACATTGGATAGCTGTACTGGCATTGCAATCAACAACAATATAATGTTTGAATAAGTATTGGGTGTCCACACCATAACAAATAATGCTACACTGCTGCTAAGACGAACACCGAGAAAACCCCATCAGAAACCATATGGGATAATATTCATCGTTGAGATCAAACTGTCGGAACTTTTTTCTCTAATTGCAAGAATGTAAAATTAAAGGACAACTGATAAGTTTCAAGACAAATGACAGAGTTGTATTCATCTGAAAACACATATTGATTGAACACATATTAAACATTGAATATTATTGATTTAGCTATACAATGTTAATTAATGCAAATGTATCCTCGTGTGTCCACTTTTCGTGGACCTAAGCATTATCGTGGAAATAACAATAAAATCAACAAATAAAATAAAATATGGAATTGCTTACCTTTAACAATGATATCTCATCCTTTTATCCACATATCCTCAAAAAAATGCATGCTCAATTTAATACAATAATAAACGATAATAGTGAAGCCGTATAAACAAAATTAGGGGACCGGAAGAGTCCACTTTTCGTGGGTATGTTTCAAACTGTTCTTTAAGGCCAAGGAAATCACAAAAACTGTTCCAACTTGATCAATCTGTTTTATGACTTTATATAAATAATGATTAATTTACATTTGAAGCTTAAACTTCAATACAAAAAATAATAAATGTCAAACAAACATTCCCCAGCAGACCATGGACATCACAAGAAATGCTTCCAGCTTTGCATTTTTATGATGATAATTTTGTAAAACTAAATATGTTTAAACTCATTTTTTATTACATTAGTGCAACTCATGATTGTTCTAAATCATCAAGAGTATAATCATTGGTCAAACTCATTTAGAAAAATAAAACATGAGTATTTTACTTAAAATGTAACCATCATTCAATTTTTCTCCATTTTCACTTCACAGTGCTAAGATTACAACAATCAATCAAATATCAACAATTCTTACAATAGCATTGGCCTCAAAGTTGTATGTCGTCATAAAGTGACTAAAAATCCGCACGCATGCTGACAGATGTAAACGTTGGAATTCTGACTGCATAAACTTGATTTCTGGATGATTACACATAGGCGAAATTTGGTAATAGTAAAATTTGTTCAAAAATTCATAGTTGTGATGCAATTATAAGTAAATTTATCTATGTTGACCGCATATTGTACAGCAAATGTAAATAAACACCAGCGACGTTCCACTTCCTAATTACGACTAAAACTCTCGTAAATGTGAGGTCACGATCGAAATCTCGAGACTTCCGGAAAATCCACGAAAAGAGAACACCCACGAAAACTGGACCTTGCACGATATATATTATTATAACTTCATTTACTGTATAGTGTTTTATAGATCATTGTGTATTCTTCTTATATTGGACATTGCATTGTGTGTCCTTTGATTTATGGCTTCTGAATGCAACACTTTTCTTATAGCAATAAGCGTGCATTTTATATATATATATTTATATACTATCAAATTAATTGCAAAAGGTTACTTATGAGGCTTGTGACTAGTTTATTTTTAATGTTGTATTTAATGTCTTTATTCTTCCTTGCACATGTTACCAACTACAGGATTGTTTCACGAAGGGTGCAGAAGACACATGGCGGTGACAAACAAACCAACACAAAACACATAACACAGAAAGCTAAGAAGATGAGTAACACGTAACACACCAACATCCGGGGGTTAATTCAGGTGTACACCAAGGTTAAGTAGTTCCTTCCTCTTATTAGAAGCCCATCATGTTCCTCACATAGTCAAGACGTGTTGAACACCACTTTATACGCAAACAAACATTAATAAAACATCGACCTTCGTACAAACAACTGGTGGCAAAGACGAACCCAACATCGTTTTTCAAAGTTATAGTTGACTTCTTAAAGGTTTTACTTCTGTCGACATTGAAATATAATTCTTGTTTTTAGCCATTTCCTGAAGCATGCAAACATGATCATTTTGTATTTATTGTGGGAATCTAGAGTTTAGAAGCTAGATATGTCAGGTTTGTTAATATAATTTCTTTAAGTAATTCAGGAACCCAAATCGACTCTGACAAGTTTACCACCAAATGTCCGTCTGTATTAAATTTGGTTTCAAACTCTATATATTTCATATATGTTTTTAATAGACTCATAAGACCAGTAAAAGGATTCGCCGCCTCGGATTTAATTTTTTGTCAAGGAACATCGACTATTATATGGTAGTCGTAAATATTCATTTAATTTAATTTGGTCTATCATTTTCAATTCCGGCAACAAACATGCATTCAATTAGGACATACTTCTGATATAAAGAACATGGGAAAAATACAAACAAACGCCTGGTCGCCATGAAAGATAAGCAAATTAGCAACTTTCACCTCATTTTTGACTATGAATTGTACATGATTTTCATTACCTAGTCTACAGGGGGAACCTTATTGTTGTGTTGTTTGTTCTACAATGTTTTTATATATGGTTTTATCTTTTCCCAAAGGTTTTCTCAATTTGATGTCTTAATCAGATACATTATCTACTCAATTTATGGGAGGATATGTAACTAGCCGTGATTTAATTATGTATTCTACAGTTTCTTATGTATGCAACTAAAATAGACTGAAGTAGACCCTGGAGATTCATAAATTGACTTTATGACAACAAGATATGTACTTTTTATATGACGCCTTTTTGTACACGGAGGACAACTGTCAGCAGTCATATATCATTTTAGACATAATAACATGTGATTACCTCTGTGGTGTCTTCAAACATTTTAATGAAATGGACAGGGACATGATGGCATGTTAGCAATAGGTCATAGTTGATAAATTAGAACTCAGGAGTCACTGTTTATTCTCATGTAATTAAATACACTGAAATAAAACACTCCTACTTGTTGAGGTCTACTTCTACATGTATTGAGTAGCGGCGGAATTATTGAATTTAATGACGGATTGTAAATATATATTTTTGATAATACGTAACGCATATCTTATAAAGAACTGGGTGAACCAATTTTACAATAACAGCCTTATAAAGAATAGCTATATCTGTTAAAACTGCACGATTCCTATTTTTGTTAATTCATTTTATTTTTATCTTTTTAATGAAAACCTATATGAAATATTACATGTTGTCTTTTGTGTACATCAATTAACTATTATCTAAATCATTGTGATTTCAATTCACTTTTGTGTATAGAATACATACCACAATGTAAGAGAAGTTCCAAAATCAAAATCGGAATATGCACTAAGAATTTTGTGTTGATTGGCTGATTTATTGTTGTTGAATACCGAATGGCTAGCTATAGTTCTTAAGATCACACAACTTGTTTTTTAATTTAGAGGTAAGGGAGGAATGGGACAATCATGACAACAACTTTCGACTATATCAAATTCTACATAGGCGTCATTAAAAATATTCAATTGTCTGTAAAATACTGACACTCATTCACAAGCTTTTCAATTTATCATTGTTTTAGCTTCGTGATTAATTTGAAACCTTGACTACTAATAAGTTACCACAGACGTCTCAAGCATTTCTCATCAATAAGCATGAGAAACCACCAAAAGGTTACAATTATAGCAATGTCCACGCAACAACCGATCATGTCAGGATATTTGCTATTTTCAGAAGATATATTTTCATATTCATACTGATTAAATGTGGGTACACATTTGATATATTGCTGGATTTAAATGTATTTGTTATTGTATTTCACCAAGAGGTTGGGAGGTCATGTATATGTGTGATAGTCATATCGAGTTTGCCGCTCTTCCTATGATTTTAAGATTATATTTTAAGATGTGTATTGGTTTTTTTTAATTCATTTTACTATTTCAATAACATATGATGAACTTAACCAATTTCTTCTAATTCTAGTTACATGAACCTTTATTCTTTATTGTATATCAATATTCTATTATATAAATTTCCGATATTTTTCTTTAAATATTTCGTTATTACTCTGTTTTGATGTTTTTTAAACATCCTTTTAATTTTTTATAGAATACATTATTTTTCCAGTGTATTTGAAAAATGTGAAGATAACAAATTGTTAATCATAAGAAGAACATACAATACAGTGGACAAATGAAATAGGCCAAACATTATCTACAATTAAATAAGATTCAAATAAATGTTAGAGAAACACAAAGGCGCAACCAAGGATGGAAAATCCAGAGACACAGGCAACATATGTAATAACAAACACATTTGCAGTAACATTGTCTGTATCTGTTATTAGCTGAACCACACGACTTCTAATCTCAGCATCAAATCTGTCACTTCTAATTCAAAATATTGCACCCAATAGAAATAAAACATTATTATCCAACACATCTAAATCCTCCAGGCCAATGCATTTTTAAGTTGAAATACTATTTTTAAGTAATGACGTATACAGTCTACGATGTTCAATCAATAAACTTGTAACAGACTGGTGTAATCCGAACTGGTCACCAATTTCTGTAATGTCACAGGAAACAAGACATAGTATTTGAACTACAAGTAAATTTATTAAAAATTCAGTTCCAGATGCAACTAACAGTCCATGAAATAAAGTAATTGACATTTTTCAACATTCCTATTCATTTTTTTTGGAGTTCTTAGAATCACTAATAATATTCAATATAGCACAAAGATATAAATATCACAGCGCGGTGGAACTTAATTAATAAAATGAAAAAAAAAAAATAAATACCACACCGTCGGTTAAATCACATATAATTTATAAATACATTACAAGTATATATGTTCCTCAGACGTAAGATCAAATATATAGTATCATTTCCGTAAATCACGTTAACACCAACTTGAAGTATTATTTCTCTACATTTCAAATACTAGTTTCATTGTGTGTAATACAAATTAGTTATATGTGTTCTCCTTCATTACAAGCCAACATTCACCTTAAACACGTCAACTTCCGTACATTTTCTGTTAACAAATCTCTAAATATATGAACACAGTTGTGGGAAACATAGGATGTATTTGATTTTGTTAATTCGTTATGTTTATATAGATCACGTGATCTAAAATGTTCTTGTCAATGGCTAACACTGGCAACAGAGGTCACATATCGACCTTTGGTGAAACATACCAAAATGTGTTTCAATTTACTGCACTCTGTGTACAATACCATTATTGCCACACTATATATATTGTAAATTCCCCACTTTCAGACTTTTCATTTGATCACTTTTCAGTCGCTAGAGAGATCAAGACTTGGTGTTTCACGTTTAACAATGAGCAGTATGTCAGCTTTACTCAATACTTGAACAATTTTGCAGACAATATTGTCTTGCAGATACACACGCATACTGAGATGTGGCTATGGCTGGGGAAGCGAGCGTGTGGTCACCACAACGAGAAGAGCTGATAATGGAAGAACATTTAGATTCACAACGACTCCCTAACGACCTCACCAGATAAATCTTTTAACCAATAAAGTTTCTTGCAACTTGTCCTTTCACATGGAAGTAACGCAGTATGCTCCTCGGACGAAGTACACGTTTACGTTCAATCATAAGGACATGTTGTTCAGTTGATTTTTACTGCACATGGAGGGCACATCCATGGCGTAAGAATTGTAGTTCCATGCGGACACTAGGTCCTATGTTTATACCTTGAGAGATTATACATAAGACTCGGAATTCATTAGCATTATAAATTGTCACATCTAGCATGTTTGAATAATAATCAATGAACGGTTTGCTTTTTGTTTTTGTTCAAAAGAAACATTCATCTGTAGTGGTTTATTTTAGATAATTGTTTTTCCATGTTTCTTTTGTTAAT
Organism: Gigantidas platifrons; assembly: GCA_002080005.1. Lineage (NCBI taxonomy): Eukaryota > Metazoa > Mollusca > Bivalvia > Mytilida > Modiolidae > Gigantidas > Gigantidas platifrons. The sequence goes on along the minus strand of MJUT01028080.1, from coordinate 51,689 downwards.
TTTATTGTATGTATACTTCGATTTACGTCTTCTGACTACACCTATAGCGTCTTCACACTTTTCTTGTGCGTATTTATGGATCGTAAAATATATCCCAGCGTAATTATATTTTTTTCCGGAATCTTATTATCCAATCTTACATTCAGCTTGACAACGTAGCATGTAGTAGGTTAAGTGGGGTTAATTGAAATAGTAAACGACGTCATGAAAGGGACCTTGAAGAGAAGTCGTGCAAGAAATGAAACCATTAATATGCATATATGGTCAAATATGGAAATTCAGTTTCCTATAAATTAGAACGTCTCACGATATAACTGAATTACTGCTAAAGGTGACGCTAAATATCAATCAATCAACCAATACGATTAGACTTTATACTGTAAATATACTTGTTTTCTTTGGTACCAACTGTCGTGGTTTCTACAAAATGTATTGATCCATGGGTTCTTAAATTCGTGGTTTCAAACACTACAGACAACAGCAATGGGGAAATTGTATTTCATTGGATTTTTATTTTCGTAATTTAAGTTGAACACGAAATAAGCGAAAATAGGAATCACACGATTAATAATGATTTCACAGTATATAAACGTATGGATGGCAACGAGTACTCTAGTACTCGCTCGGAAGGCCGAGTACTCGAGTACAATTTTCGTACTCGAATACTCGCCTAACTTTGTTTTATCTTTTTACATTTTCCCTTTCATTTTTCTCTTTGAAATATTCCCTAAGTAAGGTTTAAGTGTGAACAAATATGAATACAGTTCACTGTATGTTCTAAGTTGTTAGAAATAAAATCGGTACGTTAAAATGCCTCCAGAAAAATCAGCGGTATGGAATTATTTTAAGCGATCGTTAAATGGAAATACTGGCAAAGGCACTCTTTGTGATGCACAATTAACATTTTGTGGTGGTACAAAATGTACAACAAATTTGATCAATCATGTAAAGCTGAAGCATCTATTTGGTCATCAAATCTGTATAGTCGGATCATACGTAATTTGGTATTAATTTTGTCTTTCAACAGATAATCTACGGAATAATGATAGTCATAGTCTCGGGTCATATATTTCTTCAGAATGTTGAGGTGTCTTCCGAGTACTCGAGTACTCGTGAGTATCTGTTCCGAGTACTCGAGTATTGAATTCCAGAAATGTTGATATCCCTAAAAAAAAGTAATTACGACGATGATTCTATATATCTAAGAAATAAATGACACGATTGCTAAAAGACGTTATTATCAAGGAAGTTATGTCAAGTTTTTGTATAATGTGTTACAACGTCGTCAATGGTAGCCATCTTGGGACTACTTTCCACAATACAAATGAAGACCAACCTGACATTATCATTCAAAGACATCCAATTAATCTGCTACAAGAATAATGGCAAATTCCAGAAATTCAATATCCTACATTACTTCTTGAAAATGACAATCTTGATACATCTACCGCGCGTAGATATAAATATACAACACAAACCATATCAACTTGCTAATACCTTTTCATTGGATAGACAGGTTGATGAACAAATCTATTGGAAAACAACACAGTCTTTTTATCAGTCAGAATATTCATAACATTTAGGTGTAATGTCATATAATGTCTTCTGGCAGGATAATATCGACTGCAATGAAACAAAATTGCATACAAATTTATGAAGCATTATGTTTTATTTGTCATTGCATGTTTTTTTTCTTATAATCATTGTGTTATCTGGCGTTCTTATATTTACGGCTTCTAATTACCTCTTTGATGTCTTCAAACATTTCTTAATCGTCTCATTAAAGATACAGATATTAATTAGAGTTACGATTCTACAACCATGTTGCAAAGGTAAAAAAAGAATTGAAGATATCTTTGGGTAATCAGAAGCGTACATTGAAGAAGGAAAGACAGTACAATGGCTTAACAAAGCATTAATGGGAAAACAATGATCTACAAAACATTACACAGAAAACTAACGATTAAGCAGCACCAACCACTCTAAAAACCGTGAGTGTTTGTTGGAGGAAACCTATTTACATAGAAAATTACCGACCTTTTGCAAATCACAATTTTTATGCACACAAGATTATAAAAAGAAAGTTGAAGCATCATACCAAGTAGACCTCACCGTGGACATAAATCGAGATCACAATCTTCAACTCGATATGGTTCAAGTACAAGTAGTGTGACCCTCTTACTGCCTGACCCCCTCAAAAAATGAAATAGATTCTAGCTAAATATTTATCAACTCACATTATTTTCTTTCAGCAACAGGACTAACTTTTAATTATGACACGTTCAACGGCGGATTGTAGATAAAGTCAGGAAACATGTTTTACCGCTAAAGTATTATACATCCGTAGAAGAAACACTCCTCTTTGTTGAAATCTGGTTGAAAATAGATTAAGTAGCACAGGAATTACTCAAATTCCTCATAGGTTATCAATTTATATTGCCACAATTATGTGAGACATATCTTTCTGATTAATATTTTTTTATTTTAGAATAGATCTTAATCTCTTCACTGCAGAATTGATTAATCTTTGTCAACACAATACACATTTAGATTAATCTCTCAATTTTAGGATAGATCTTAATCTCTCCCACTGCAGAATTGATTAATCTTTGTCAACACAATACACATTTAGATTAATCTCTCAATTTAAGGATAGTATTAAGATTAACATCACTGTCATTCCCTTCTGTATTTTGATTTCTTAAATAAAAAAAATTAGAACAATATGACGCATTTATGTGTGCTCTTTTTGTACTTATTTGTTCATGATAATAACATGCGACATTTGTTCCTTAAAATGATACATGTAATATGTACTCTTATATTTACTCCTTGTATGTTCATATAACTTACTATTAGTTACCCAACTGTATTTGTCAATTGACTTGCTAAACATAGTACATTTTTGCTTAAATATTGTAGTTTCAGAACTAGATTAATTAATTGTTGTGTAACCCTCAGTGACCAGATAGGGTTGACAATCTATTAACTAGACGTTGTTCCCTTTTAACGATGCAATGTTAGTCATTTAAAGAGAAGGACCAAGCCGTTGATGAACAGGTGAAAACTGACAAACAGCAGAAAAATATATACACATAAACGAATACATGTTAGAAAACAGGAATATCAAATAAAATTAAAAACAAAATCAAAACAAGAACATACTTACATATTAATGAAAAGCATACACGACAGGATGATGTTGATAGCGAAAATATACAAGAGAAGAAAGGTATACATTGAGCCTGGGGTACACACATCTGTCCTTCGATTTACGGATTATGATTATCCCTTTGGGTTAGGGTTTAAAGCCACTTTCAACAATAATTTTGATACATCGCGACCGTCAGTTTTATTGCTGGAGGACACCGGAGTACTCGGAGAAAACCACCGACCTGCGCAAGTAATCGACAAACTTATCATATAATGCCTGAGCGGCATTTGAACTCGCAACGCTAGTTTTGATAGTCAATGATTGCATAGGCAGTTATAAATCGAACTACCATCCGATCACGACCATGACGACCCCTATTACCCCTTTGAAATCTTCAAATCTTCAAATTCTCTATATACATAGAACATATATGAAATCCTGAAAACTATAACATAATGTAAATGACCTTTCTGTAGAAGACGGACTAAAGCCAACATCTGGTTCTTTCTCACAAATGAGAGCAGAAATGTTTAGGAAACACAATCTTGAAAATAAACCACTTGTACATTTCTGACTTTGATTCTAAAATTATGCGTTTTACAAGATTTGCTAAAAATATAGTTTTATTGAATCACTGTATTCATGTTTCCCTTTGCCTTCCCTCTATGGGCAATACACATATCTTATCTCATATCTTATTTTCACAACATCCAATAATTATTATGCAATATCTTTCCTTTAATATTCCACAACCGATAACAGGGCATAAACAGCATCATTTAGTTATGGTCTAGACTGTAATGACATAAATATTAGCATACACATAATTATCTGGTCTAAGAGCCACGAGGATGAACAAGCTTGAAGAAAAAAAACTGAACATATATTTATGTATAATTAATGAAGGGTTATCTCCGTTGTATGGTATAATAAATATTAACACGTTTCTGGAATATCCACCATCCGGTGTTACATACTCATTTCCCCCCCGGAAAAATGAATATATACTAGTTTTTCCCCCGGAAAGATCAGTATATACTCATTTCCCCCCCCCGGAAAGATCAGTATATACTCATCTTTCCCCCCTGATTTTCAAGGGGAAATCTGAGTATACACTGAAGTTTACCCCTCATAATCAATTATCACCCTTTGCACTGATAGACTATACAACCAAATAAAATTTTGGTTTAGGGGACGACCATTTGATTTTGAGGGGGAGGGGGGGGGGGGGGGGGGTTGGAAGATTTTTAAAATATATATTTTGACATGGAGTATGTTGAAAATAAATATTTTGATCTCGAAGTTGGAGAAACAAAATATTGTAATTTCTCAGATGTACTCCAATCCAGGATCGAAAATACCACAAAATGAAAATAAATAATTTGATTTGGCCAATGTAAAAAAATAAATAATTTCATCCTGAATGTACCGAAAATAAATATTTCGATCATCTCCTTGAGAACCACTGAACATAATAAAACAATTTAACTTTGAGGGTGTTCAATATGAGGTTCTACACAATTGTTGTTATTTTGGTGTAGATCGATAGGAGACTTTGAACATTATGATTGATCGATTTTCAAGAACCACTGAAGGTATTGTCGGGGAAAATATATATCAAAGTAGTCGTCCTCCTCACTACCTTTCTCAACCTTCCTCTCAATCCTCCTCTCACTGCCTCTCTCCCTCCATCCTCCTCCGCACTACCTTTCCCCCTCCTTCCTCTCCACCCCCTCCTCACTACCTCTCTCCCTCCGTCTTCCTCTTCTCTACATCTCTCCCTCCTTGCTCACCTCCTCCGCTTCCTCCTCACTACCTCTCTCCCTCCTCATCCTAACTGCCTATCTCCCTCCTGCCTCTCCATCAACTTCCTCACTACCTCTCTCCCTCCTTCCTCTCCATCCTCCTCCTCACTACCTCTCTCTCTCCTTCTCCTCACTAACTCTCTCCCTCCTTCCTCTCAGTCATCCCCCTCACTACCGCTATCCTTCCTTCCTCTCAATCCTCACTACTTCTCTCCCTGCTTCCTCTCCCTTATTCCTATCCATCATCACTACATACATCTCTCCCTCCTTCCTCTCAGTCATCATCCTCATTACCTCTCTCCTCCTTCCTCTCAATATTCCTCACCACCTCTCCATCCTTCATTCCTCTCAATCCACCACCTCATCTCTCTTCTCTTTCCTGTAATATTATCATCCACCTCATTACCTCTGTCTTTCTTCCGTCTCCATCCTTCTTATTAACTCTTCCTCACTGCCTCTCTCCCTCCTCCATCCTCTTCCTAATTACCTTCTCCATATACTTTTCCTCTCCGTCATCATCCTCCTCCTCCATATTACCTCCTCCTCACTACTTCTCTCCTCCTTGTTTACCTTTGTCACTTCGTCCATTCTATCCACTTCCTTCAAATCTCCTCTTCACTACTTGTTTCACTACTTCCTCATCATTATACTCCTCACTATCTCCATCCTTTTCCATATTGACCCCTCCTTATTTTATACCTCTATCTCTCCTTTCTCTCCATCATTTTTTTACCATTCTCCCTCCGTCCTCTCAATTCTTCTCTTTATATTCCTTCCTTCCTGCTCTCTTCCTCATACCTGTCAGTTGTGCCTTCCAGCACTTAGCAAACTTAAGTTTTCTCACTTGCACTAAGGAAGACCGCTTTATCACTCAAAATTGTTTTTCTCAACCTTTCCTCCTACCTCCTTATCCGTTCTCACTCCATGTTCATGCTTGCCTTAGTTATTACTAACATCATTGTTGATACCCTCTTTCGTCCACATTTAACTATTATGTCTTCCAACATATACATGTAGAGAAGTGTACACAAGAAAAACCCTATTAAAATAGGAGAGGGGGAAAACTAATATTGGGGAAAATGAGTATGTGTTAACACATACTTGGTTTTCCGGGGAGAAAATTCAGTATATACTCATTTTTCCGGGGGGAAATCTCGTATATACTCATTTTTCCGGGGGAGGGGAACTGAGTATATACTCATTTTTCCGGGGGGGAAATGAGTATGGGGGAAAAATGAGTATGTTACCGGGGTACACTCATAGGAAAATGATTGGAATTCTAAAATAAAACTTGAGAGCAGGTAAATCAAAGTGCCTCCACAGGATTGCCAATATTGGGGTTTGCCTTAGGGTTATGGTGCTTATCGCCTGTTTCAACAATATTTCAGTACTAATGTGGCGGTCAGATTTATTGATGGAGTTTCAGGAGTGCACGGAGAAAACCACGGATTGCTTAAGACAGATAAACTTTGTCACATAATGTTGTATCTAATGCACCACGCCATGAGCAGGATTCAAACTCCCAAATTTAGTGGTGATAGGCACTGCTTGCATAGGTAGTTGTAAATCCAATAACCATACGATCATCACCATAACGGCTCCGCCCAAAGTGGCTAAGGTCGGTTTTCTATGCCTAAAAGAGATTGACCTAAGTTTTAACAATAAATATATAGGTAATTAACTTAGTTTCATGTTTGACCATCAAGAATATAATAGTAATAATCCAGTGTAACAATATCTATTTTAATATTTACACCTACTAGCATCATCTGTTTTAAATTTACATATATGAATAAAAACCTATCTTAAAAAAAATAAAACGCATGTATTTTAAGGATGAATTAAGCAACATTTGCAATAAAAAAAGTTATTTAATGAACCTAAGCCGTGTGAGTGCCGAACAAAATGGACTACTTTGAACATGATACACTCGAGGACTAATGGTCCACAGGCAGATATATATATCCAGTGATATTCATTTTAGTGCGCATGACACTTCTGTCTCAGGAGTAATCTCAATAATGCACGCTAAAAAGGAAAAGCTAAATAATGTTGTATCTAGTACACCTCTCCATGAGCAAGATTCAAACTCCCAGCTTTAGTGGTGATAGGCACTAATTACACGGTTAGTTGTAAATCCAACCACCATAGGATGATGATCACGATGACCCCGCCAACATTGGTTAAGGTCGGTTGCCTATATCCAAGGGAGATTGACATAAGTTTTAATGATAAATAAATACATTATTTGGTAAAGTAATTAACTTAGTTTCATGTTTGACCATCAATAATATAATAATATTCACAAGTTAATCCAGTGTATCAATATCTATCTTCATGTTATACCTAATAGTGTCACCTGGTATACATTTATAGAAAAATGTAGTATCTCACAAGGAAGTCTGCATAGATAAGTAGTTAAACATATCATTTGAATGACAAAAAGAACAAATCGGAAAAAA
>MJUT01028080.1:19239-32245 GCA_002080005.1 Gigantidas platifrons | reverse complement strand
CCTTCGGTATCTTCAAAATCTTCTATATTAGAAAGAGGTACATATTTAGAAGGACGCCATTAGTAATGTATATAAACAAACGATAAATGTCACAATATAACCCTTCTCTTGCATGATTGTTCATCCCGGAGTCCGTGTTGCTCATCATTTTAGTTTTCTATGTTGTGCTATGTTTTCTTGCTTTGTTTGCCTTCTTCATGTGTTTTGTGTATCCAATGTTGCTACTGTCTCTTGACTTTCGATTCATGATTGATTCCCTCGGTTTTCTCTAACGTTTTTATTTTCTACAGACGACAAGGTACAGCTTGCTTAACTTGTTATGTAATCGAGATAAATAATGCAGATAGTTTTACAACAACCCCACGTAAGTAAATATTACGTAAGATAAATGTCAAAGGGTACAATATATGTACCATCACACATGGCTTCATGGCATTTTGTGCCACATAACAAAACAGTTAACGAACCACTGCTAGATGTAGATACCCGATGAATTGTATCAATATAATCTGCGATACTGATTTTCTCCCATTCAAATATGCGGTCCACCACTTCTTCTAAATTAAGTGAAAGCATTTTGATTTTTGAAGATAGAACATTCACCAACAAGAAAAAGGAGGTTTTAAAGATTTATATATAAATATTTTTGCTATTTCATTTACGGGGAAAATAACACTATTTGGGAACACCGCAGCAACACTCAAATGTGGAAAAAGTTTGCATTCTATCTACAACAATTATAAAAGATTATTGTTAAAAAAAAACCGGTAAAAATGTAGGTATCGAAATTAGTGCACACCACGCGTTACAGATACCTTCATCATCAGAAGATTGGAAAGTCTTTGGAATCAATGAAACTAAAGAGCATAACAGGATAGCTAAGATAGCATATAGGTATCTATGCCTGAAACACTGACTACCGGGATGATGATACCCTCGAGGGCTAATAGTCAACCAAAAGAGGTATCAAACCAGTGATAGTAGTAAAAACGTAGATATCGAAATAAGTGCTTTTAATATTATTCCAATATTTCATTACCACGGTACTCATTTAATATGTATTTCGTCAGTATTCTAAAGTTTAACCATAGGCATTTGCTCTGAATCTGGAATAAGAACAGTTTGAAGATACTAAAGATGTAATCAATGTGGCTATTTACAACATACATTAAAAAATAAACAATCTTATATATAATAACAATTGTATATTGAAAACAAGGATAGTCAAAGCGAAGTATAATACGCCTGCAGCATGTCGACAACGGAAAGTTCAACTTGTGTATGCCAAGAGCAAGTTTAGACACAACATTTTACTTGACACAGTAAATTACTGGACATAATAATGTGTTGCACTCAGTAATATGCTAAAGCCCATTCTCTTTTTGGACATTTGTCATGTTTTACAATTTCAAGCGTTACATATGCCTCCAAAATATGCAAAATGTTGGAATTTGGCCCCTTTTAGATTCCTTTTATACCATCCATCCGAAGTAATTGTGGCAAGCACAGACAATTGTGCCCACATTTAAGCTCCTATAAAATTGTATATCATATCCAGAGTAAGCTTAGAAATCAGACACAATTATGTCCATCGCTATGTACTTATGATATGCTCTATCCTATTCATGACATGCTTAGAAATCACACACAATTATGTCCATTGTTATACACCTATGATATGGTCTATCATATCCACAGTAAGCTTAGAAATCACACACAATTTTGTCCATCGCTATACACCTATGATATGGTCTATTCTATCCACAGTAAGCTTAGAAATCACACACAATTTTGTCCATCGCTATGCATCTAGGATATGGTCTATCCTATCCACAATAAATTTAGAAATCACACACAGTTTTGTCCATTGTTTTACACCTATGATATGTTCTATCCTATCCACAGTAAGCTTACAAATCACACACAATTATGTCCATTGTTATACACCTATGATATGGTCTATTCTATCCACAGTAAGCTTAGAAATCACACACAATTATGTGCATTGTTATACACCTATCATTTGGTATATTCTATCCACAGTAAGCTTAGAAATCACACACAATTATGTCCATTGTTATACACCTATGATATGGTCTATCCTATCCACAGTACTCTTAGAAATCACACACATTTATATCCATTGTTATACACCTATGATATGGGCAATCCAATCCACAGTAATCTTAGAAATCACACACAATTATGTCCACCGTTATACGGCTATGATATGGTCTCTCATATCCACAGTAAGCTTAGAAATCACACACAATTATGTCCATCGCTATAAGCCTATGATATGGTCTATCCTATCCACAGTAATCTTGGAAATCACACACAACAATGTCCACCGTTAAACGGCTATGATATGGTCTATGATATCCACAGTAGACTTAGAAATCACACACAATTGTGTGCATTGTTATACAGCTATGATATGGTCCAGTCTATCCACAGTAAGCTTAGAAAGCACACACAATTATGTCCATCGCTATACACCTATGATATGGTATATCCTATCCACAATAAGATTACAAATCACACACAATTATGTCCATTGTTATACACCTATGATATGGTATATCCTATCCACAGTAAACTTAGAAATCACGCAGAGTTTTGTCCATTGTTGTACACCTATGATATGGTCTATTCTATCCACAGTAAGCTTAGAAATCACACACAATTATGTCCATTATTATACACCTATGATATGGCTTATCCTATCAACAGGAAGCTTAGAAATTACACAGAATTATGTCCATTGTTATACACTTATGATATGGTCTATTCTATCCACAGTAAGCTTAGAAATCACACACAATTATGTCCATTGTTATACACTTATGATATGGTCTATTCTATCCACAGTAAGCTTAGAAATCACACACAATTATGTCCATTATTATACACCTATGATATGGTCTATCCTATCAACAGGAAGCTTAGAAATTACACAGAATTATGTCCATTGTTATACACTTATGATATGATCTATTCTATCCACAGTAATCTTAGAAATCACACACAACAATGTCCACCGTTATACGGCTATGATATGGTCTCTCATATCCACAGTAAGCTTAGAAATCACACACAGTTATGTCCATCGCTATAAGCTTATGATATGATCTATCCTATCCACAGTAATCTTAGAAATCACACACAACAATGTCCACCGTTAAACGGCTATGATATGGTCTATGATATCCACAGTAGACTTAGAAATCACACACAATTTTGTGCATTGTTATACAGCTATGATATGGTCCAGTCTATCCACAGTAAGCTTAGAAAGCACACACAATTATGTCCATTGTTGTGCACCTATGATATGGTCTATTCTATCCACAGTAAGCTTAGAAATCACACACAATTTTGTTCATCGCTAAACATCTATGCTATGGTCTATCCTATCTACAGTAAGCTTAGAAATCACACACAATTATGTCCATTGTTATACACCTATGATATGGTCTATTCTATCAACAGTAAGCTTAGATATCACTCACGATTTTGTCCATCGCTATACACCTATGATATGGTCTAGTCTATCCACAGTAAGCTGAGAAATCACAAACAATTTTGTCCATCGCTATACACCTATGATATGGTCTATTCTATCCATAGTAAGCTTAGAAATCACACACAATTTTGTCCATCGCTATGCACCTATGATATAATATATCCTATCCGCAGTAAACTTAGAAATCACACACAATTATGTCCATTGTTTTACACCTATGATATGGTCAATCCTATCCACAGTAAGCTTAGAAATCACACACAATTATGTCTATTGTTATACACCTATGATATGGTCTATCCTATCCACAGTAAGCTAAAAAATCACAAAGAATTATGTGCATTGCTATACACCTATGATATGGTCTATTCTATCCACAGTAAGCTGTAAAATCACACACAATTATATCCATCGCTATACACCTATGATATGGTCTATCATATCCACAGTAAGCTTAGAAATCACACACAATTATGTCCATTATTATACACCTACGATATGGTCTATCCTATCAACAGGAAGCTTAGAAATTACACAGAATTATGTCCATTGTTATACACTTATGATATGGTCTATTCTATCCACAGTAAGCTTAGAAATCACACAAAATTATGTCCATCGCTATACACCTATGATATGGTCTATCCTATCCACAGTAAACTTAGAAATCACACACAATTATGTCCATTGTAATACACCTATGATATGGTCTATCCTATCCACAGTAAGCTTAGAAATCACACACATTTATATCCATTGTTATACACCTATGATATGGTCTATCCTATCCACAGTACTCTTAGAAATCACACACATTTATATCCATTGTTATACACCTATGATATGGTCTATCCTATCCACAGTAAGCTTAGAAATCACACACAATTATGTCCAATGTTATACACCTATGAGATGGTCTATCCTATCAACAGGAAGCTTAGAAATTACACACTATTATGTCCATTGTTATACACATATGGTATGGTCTATCCTATCTACAGTAAGCTTAAAAATCACACACAATTATGTCCATCGTTATAAATCTATGATATGGTATATCCTATCCACAGTAATCTTAGAAATCACACACAATTATGTCAATCGCTATACACCTATGATATGGTATATCCTATCCACAGTAATCTTAGAAATCACACACAATTATGTCCACCGTTATACGGCTATGATATGGTCTATCATATCCACAGTAAGCTTATAAATCACACACAATTATGTCCATCGCTATAAACCTATGATATGGTCTATCCTATCCACAGTAATCTTAGAAATCACACACAATTATGTCCATCGTTAAACGGCTATGATATGGTCTATCATATCCACAGTAGACCTAGAAATCACACAAATTGTGTCCATTGTTATACACCTATGATATGGTCCAGTCTATCCACTGTAAGCTTAGAAATCACACACAATTATGTCTATTGTAATGCACCTATGATATGGTCTATCCTATCCACAGTCAACGTAGAAATCACACACAGTTTTGTCCATTGTTGTACACCTATGATATGGTCTATTCTATCCACAGTAAGCTTAGAAATCACACACAATTTTGTCCATCGCTAAACACCTATGCTATGGTCTATCCTATCTACAGTAAGCTTAGAAATTACACACAATTATGTCCATTGTTATACACCTATGATATGGTCTATTCTATCCACAGTAAGCTTAGAAATCACACACAATTTTGTCCATCGCTAAACACCTATGATATGGTCTATCATATCCACAGCAAGCTTAGAAATCACACACAATTATGTCCATTGCTATACACCTATGGTATGGTATATCATATCCACAGTAAGCTTAGAAATCACACACAATTATGTCCATTGTTATAAACCTATGATATGGTATATCCTATCCACAGTAAGCTTAGAAATCACACACAATTATGTCCATTGTTATTCACCTATAATATGGTTTATCCTCTCTACAGTAAACTTAGAAATCACACACAGATTTGCCCACAGTAAGCTTAGAAATCACACACAATTATGTCCACCGTTATACGGCTATGGTATGGTCTATCATATCCACGGTAAGCTTAGAAATCACACACAATTATGTCCATTGTTAAACACCTATGATATGGTCTGTCCTACCCACAGTAAACTTAGAAATCAAACACAATTATGTCCACCGTTATACAGCTATGATATGGTCTATTCTATCCACAGTAAGCTTAAAAATCAAACACAATTATGTCCATTGTTATACTCCTATGATATGGTCTATCCTATGATATCCTATCCTATCCTATCCTATCCTATCCTATCCTATCCTATCCACAATAAGCTTATAAATCACACACAATTATGTCCATTGTGATACACCTATGATATGGTCTATCCTATACACAGTAAGCTTAGAAATCACACACAATTATGTCCATCGCTATATACCTATGATATGGTCTATCCTATCCACAATAATCTTAGAAATCACACACAATTATGTCCACCGTTATACGCTATGATATGGTCTATCCTATCCACAGTAAGCTTAGAAATCACACACAATTATGTCCATCGCTATATACCTATGATATGGTCTATCCTATCCACAATAATCATAGAAATCAAACACAATTATGTCCACTGTTATACAGCTATGATATGGTCTATTCTATCCACAGTAAGCTTAAAAATCAAACACAATTATGTCCATTGTTATACTCCTATGATATGGTCTATCCTATGATATCCTATCCTATCCTATCCTATCCTATCCTATCCTATCCTATCCACAGTAAGCTTATAAATCACACACAATTATGTCCATTGTGGTACACCTATGATATGGTCTATCCTATCCACAGTAAGCTTAGAAATCACACACAATTATGTCCATCGCTATATACCTATGATATGGTCTATCCTATCCACAATAATCTTAGAAATCACACACAATTATGTCCACCGTTATACGCCTATGGTATGGTCTATCATATCCACAGTAAGCTTAGAAATCACACAGAATTATGCCCACCGTTATACAGCTATGATATGGTCTATTCTATCCACAGTAAGCTTAGAATTCACACACAGTTTTGTCTGGTACGTTTGTTTTCCACGTTTGAGGACATGGAATTATACGTTTTATGATGATAAATATCAATAACGTTATATTAAGTTATAACAATAGACTAATCACGTGAATTACAATACTGTTATCCAAACGGAACATGCATCCACAACATACAGTACGCAAAGTGCAACCTGCCACAAAACATATTTAGAGAACAACTAACACCAACTGTTCTGTATCTATTGATTTCAATATACATAGTTTTACCAAAAAATTGTGTAAGGATAATTTGAAATAATTTGTAAATAATTTGTAAATAATTCACTAACTCAAGTGTGAAATACATTTTGTTTTTATAAAATACTTATCACGCATGTGCACCAGCAAGTAATATTCAGCTCTGAAATGTTGCTGTAAGCTAAAGATGAAGAAGTCTTATGGCGAGTGTATTATAATTTCATTCGTCCCAAACAACCAGCGCATGTCATTTTCGGATGGGCCGTATATCGACATGATGAAATTACACAAAACGTAAAGGAATGCTCTTTGTTTAACAATCATTGATGTTTTGTTAGCAAACAATTCATGACACTGCGAGCAATGAAGGTATTTCTAAATAACCTTATACATTGCATATATACATCATTTTGATTGGCAACGTCACACTTCGTGGTCTTTTGAGTGTTCAGTGATCGAGGGTGAGAGGTGAATCGTCGTTTTTTTTATATTGCCGGAATTATCGGCCATCTATTGTTTAAACTTTCATTTTGATAAGAAATGAACATATACTATTTTCTTCTTTAAGACAAAAACAAACAATTTTATTATGAATTTTACTGCTATAAATTCAATAAGTTATTAACTATTTTATTTGTATTGCAGACAACCAAATTAATGAATTAGATGGAGCGAATGAATGCAATGCTTGCAGCAGTCCTATACAACTCTTACTGAAAATGTCAGGTAATCGTATGCTGCATTTGCAATTTATTAATAGTTTATTATTTTGGCAGCAATCTAATGCAGTACTATTATATTATTCACTGTATATGATACTTGTTATTATCCAACATTATGTAAGTTTTCTTTGAAATTCCAAGAAAGTGGCCTGGCTGATAAAATGTACCTAATAGACATTGTTGTATCACTACACTGTTGAGATAAAATAATGGCGGGACGTTGCATGATGTATTTTCTTCCGACTACATTTTGAATACGTCGTGGTGATGAAAGGCGGAAAAAGACGTCTCAAAACAACGTAACGAAAATGACCTTTCAATGTTCATTCATTCATTCGACAGATTACAGAATCACGATTTAATAGTCCTATTCCCATTTCGAAGAATATGAACAGTTTGAATATTTCCGCCAACTGTATCGCTTAGTGCATAATAATTTTCCCACATTTCTCCTAAAATGTAAGGGGTTATGGTGTTTAACGCCACTCTTAACGATATTGCAGTTATATTATGGCGGTCAGTTTTATTGGCGAGAGAAAAAGGAGTAACAAGAGAAAACCTCCAAACTGCCGCAAGTCACTGACAAACATTATCACATATCGAGTACACCTCGCCACCTGAAAGGGATTCGAACTCACAACGTTAGTAGGTGTAAGAATTTCTCCTACAGAATGCATCACCACTCTACAAACCCCTATCATGACTCGTAGTGATACTGGTTCACACAACAGTCTTGATCTGATACCAACACACTACTTATGTAATGTGTATATATCGGTATTCAGGGATAGATACAATGTATAATTGCTACTTGATCGAAACGAGTGTAATGGTCATTTCTTGTGACTGTATCATATCAAAAATCATCAAACCTAAATTCCAGCTTCCGCTATATAGATGATGTTCTGTCACTGAGCAATTCTGGATTTTATCATTATTTGAATCGTATCTATCCAACTGAGCTTGAAGTAAAATAACACTAAAACCAATGATATACTTCAACCTTTGACCGTCACAATTAACATGGCAACGTAGGAAGATTAAACACAAAACTCTACGAAAAACATCGTCTTCATTTTCCTATAGTCAACACCAATATCATTTCCACTGGTCCGTACCACAACCCTTGGACAGTCTGTATACCCTCATATTTCCCTCTATATCAGTAACTATTATATAAATATTACTACCAGTTAATAATAATAGCCGATCGTGTATATACCATCAAGATACGCTTAAGAAACATTTTTTTTGGACTATATATTATCTCAATCGGTTAATAATTAAATTACATAGTGGATTAGGCGCAGGGTCTAACTGGTTCGTGATCATGATGAAGTATAGATATGACTCATTCGAAACATGTAATCAACAATATCTATGTTTTATTACACTTGTGTCGAGTTTTGCTGAAAATGGAAATTACTTACCTCTTGCATTGTCTCATTCTATTAAGCTATGATCGATTGATTGAATTCCATCCAAAATATCCACCGTTATTAAAAATAGAAAATACTTAGCTTTGTATACCCCATCGATTAACGGAAAACATGTATGAAAAACTTAGTGAATACTTTTATCAATATCCTTTCTTGTTTAATATAACCCTTTGTTTATTATTCTTTAATTCTAAGATAGCAAATGAAAATAGCATAACAAAGTGCAATATATGCATTATATATTTGCTCCCATGTCTTGGTGGCCATTACATTGATACCGGTTCTGCTTACGGGTAACCTACGTATATCGCTACGCATCTTGCTTTTGTATACAGTGTGGGTAAAAACAAACATTCCGTTAATAGTATCACATTCATATAACACCAGTTGTACCCATTTAAATGACAATCGATATGATATAACATTACTGCTATGGAGTAGTGTCGGTAACTAAGTGTTTTCTTGTAGTATTATGTGCAAATCTGGATTCAATTTTCAGTATTGAGGAACAACAAAACATTTTGACCTGTTATTTAAAATATGGCATGTACAGAGACTCCATTGATGTGCTGCGTCAGCTAGGGAATAGTTTGTCTTTGGTAAGAGGAACAGTTTGACAATGCCAAAAAATGTAAACGGAAGCCGTAAATCGAAGAAGAACAGACAGTACAATTGGAAAAAGAAAAAAGACAAAAGGACGAACAACAATATACAAAGCAATACACTTCGGCATAACAACTAGGAACCCTTGCTTCGATAGCTTACTTGTTAGCAGGAAACCTCTATCAAAGAAATAATCATGATAGGATCCACAAGCTCATTTTTATCGTATCAAATGAGAGATATATTTCCGTATACAGGTTCTGCTGGAATGTTGCTATATATAAACGGAAAGTACACAATATGAAAACTGAAGTCATCTCTTTTGTCACAAAGTTTTGTTCTTAACTGAAATAGCTGTGAAATCACACACAATTTTGTCCATCGCTATGCACCTATGATATGGTCTACTCTATCCACAGTAAGCTTAGAAATCACAAACAATTATGTCCATTGCTATACACCTATGATATGGTAAATCCTATCCACAGTAAGCTTTGAAATCACACACAATTATGTCCATTGTTAAACACCTATGATATGGTCTATTCTATCCACAGTAAGCTTAAAAATCACACACAATTATGTCCATCGCTACACAACTATGCTATGGTCTATCCTATCAACAGGAAGCTTAGAAATTATACACTATTATGTCCATTGTTATACAGCTATGATATGGTCTCTCCTATCCACAGTAAGCTTAGAAATAACACACAATTATGTCAATCGCTATACACCTATGATATGGTCTATCCTATCCACAGTAATCTTAGGAATCACACACAATTATGTACACCGTTATACGGCTATGATATGGTCTATCATATCCACAGTAAGCTTATAAATCACACAATTATGTCCATCGCTATAAACCTATGATATGGTATATCCTATCCACAGTAATCTTAGAAATCACACACAATTATGTCCATCGTTAAACGACTATGATATGGTCTATCATAACCACAGTAGACCTAGAAATCACACAAATTGTGTCCATTGTTATACCCCTATGATATGGTCCAGTCTATCCACAGTAAGCTTAGAAATCACACGCAATTATTTCTATTGTAATGCACCTATGATATGGTCTATCCTATCCACAGTAAACTTAGAAATCACACACAGTTTGTCCATTGTTGTACACCTATGATATGGTCTATTCTATCNCTAGTGGACAAAAGAAAGGATACACTATTTAAAAAAAATTTCTTTATTGTATATTATATCAAAAATATAATTTGACATTCTTTTGAGTATTCTAAATGTATCATTGTAAAGAACGAATAACTGTCAGACCAGTAACACATCAAATGTGCGTAAGGCATCCAATGAAAGCACGATGGTCGAAAACATTGAATAACAAATTCAGAAATTAAATTTTCACATTTTAATAACAGTCCAAAAAAGCAACTAAAGTTAAATATCGTATGTGTCCTCCGTCTGCATCAACAACAGCTTGACAACGACGTCTCATTGAAGCAATAACTGTAGAAATTACAGCATGTGGAAGATTGTCCCATTCCTCTTGAAGGGCCTGACGAAGTTCTGGTAATGTGATGGGTTTATGAGGCCTTTGTCGAACATGACGGTCAAGTTCATCCCAGATGTGTTCGATAGGATTAAGGTCTGGTGATTTTGAAGGCCAAGGCAAGACATCGATGTTCTGTTGCTGAAGAAAAGCCTGAGTAATTCTTGCCGTGTGTGGTCTTGCATTATCCTGCTGAAAGGTAATGCCTGGTCCATTGTGGTTAAGAAAATTCACAACCTCCGCGGCAAGAATATCATCTCTATACAATGCAGCGGTCAATGTACCGTCAACAAAAACCAGATTAGTCTTTCTACGCGAGGTTATCCCTGCCCATACCATCACACTTCCGCCTCCAAATCTGTCCCTTTCCTGAACACAACAATCCGCGTATCTTTCATTTTGCCTGCGATAAACCCTTGCATGACCATCCGAATGAGATAAATTGAATCGGGATTCATCCGAAAACAATACATGACTCCATTCGTTGTTGAGACTCCAACGTAATCGTGCTCGACACCATCTTAGAAGTTCCTGCCTATGTCGATTAGTCAATATCAAGCCTTTGTATGGGCGCCGTGGGCGCAAACCATTGGCATTCAGTCTCCTTCAGATGGTTCGCGCACTGACACGTCGACCCTGAACAACATTGGTCGATGACGTTGCTGGCAGGAACCGATCACGTAAGTGACGGAGACGGATGAATCTGTCATCTGCAGGAGACGTTACTTTTGGGCGTCCGGATCGAGGTCGATCTTTTGTTGAACATGTCATTTGAAAACGTCTACGAAGACGGTAAATGGCCAAGCGTTTACAACCCAAAGTTCTTGCGATGGTGAACTTTCAATTTGCCATAGATTTGTCTTGTTGATAACAATAAAGTTGTCTCATTATCGATGGCGGTAAAAGTTGCACGTGCAAAAGTGGTAAAAGTATACTTTGATTGTCTACGTCGTTAAACGATGCGTACAGGTAAAAAATCAATAACCAAAATTAATCAGTCGCCCAGGTAAGTATAGGTACTAAATATCCTAAAGATATTCAAATAAATAAAATAGAGAAATAAAAAAATAAGTGTATCCTTTCTTTTGTCCACTAGTATATATTGTACACAAATCTGTCATTTGTTCTTAACAATTTACAGAAAATCAAACAAAACCTGAATGCAATATTCCAGTGGGTTGCACAGCTGCCCCTACAGCATGGGAACCAATTACTTGTGACGACAAAGGCAATATAGAAGGAGACTGTAATGAGGCAACAACACCTCCAACAACAGCTCCAACAACACCTCCAACAACAGCTCCAACAACACCTCCAACAACACCTCCAACAACACCTCCAACAACAGCTCCAACAACACCTCCAACAACAGCTCCAGCAACCATTCCACCAAAACACTGCAAGCATGGACACCCATAGATTAGATGATGGGTACAATAATAATTAAATAAATATCAGTAAAATTTATTTTCAATTATCTTATATATCTTAATTACAAAATGTTGTGAACCATGCTATATTACATAAGGTTCAGCCTTCATCAAAACATACTAATAAACAATATTAACAATGATATATTTTTTATATATTTTATTTTGAATCTTTTGAATCTAAACCCACTCACCTAATTTACAGCAATTTAGTCATTGCATTGATGTAATAAGTTTAGTTCCGGTTACTATATTTGGTGGAGAGTTTGTGGTAAATGGTTCTTTACGATTTTCCTGTGGACTTGTAACGTTAAAAATGTCTAGTGGCCGTCGTGATCCTATGGTAGTTAATTTACAACTACATGTACAATCAGTTGCTCTCACCACTAAAGTTGTGAGTTTGAACCTCGGTCATGGCAAGTTGTACTCGATACAACATTATCAACAATATTTCAGTTATA
>MJUT01028067.1:265943-279474 GCA_002080005.1 Gigantidas platifrons | reverse complement strand
GATTTTTAATGCACACACAGCTGAAATTGATCAATCGTGAGTCTAGTGTAATCCTTAAATTTATGAGACTGACAATTTAGTCATCTAACCATGTGTGACGTTTAACATTCTACCCTGGGTTTTTAAAAATTAGTATTTATATAAGAATGATTGGTAGATACACATTTTACCCTGGGTTTTTCACACAGTAGAATTTAAATATGAATGGATCGACTCGTATATACGTAGACTGGCCTACATTCTTTGAAGCGAGTGTCACGTTTCTTGTTGTGAACTGGTTTAATACTTGCTCATTTGCACATATCAGTGTATTTTAGGGATAACATCTGTTCAATGGATGACATTAAAATGTGTTGATCACGTGAGTCAGTTTGTTTTTCTATTGATAATTACATGTGCAATTCTTTATTTATATATTTTGTATGCTAAAATATACTACAACATATACCACACTAAGTACAAGATATCAGTCTAGACAATACTGAAGTCAGAGGGCGAGCTGAATATATCTTGTGTTGCTATGTTTTTGCCTTTGTTATAATATGTTACAGTGTATGAATATTTGTAATTGAGTTTAATTTGTTTATCCATCGCCGACCGCTGGTGCTTGAGGGATGAAATCACCCTTCTTTTTTTTCTTTTTTTTCTTTTTTTTTTAAACTTTCTGTTTACATATTCATATTCAATAAACATTGCTTTGACATCTCATATCCTTCTCCGTTATTTATGCCCATAACCGCTAACGTACGTGTGTATGTCTGCCCTCTGCTCTTAAATAAATTTTCTTGAAAGAGAAATATGTAATCAGAAAGTTTAAGAATAGGAATAAAGGGGGAAATTCCATGCCACAATTGCTTGTTTGGCCAACGTGAAGCTTATGCTTTGACGTTGAATATGCGAGCTATGTATTTGGGTCTAAACAGCAGACATGAATGGCTGTCATCCATGGTGTTACCTTATGCCGTGGGCCGTGTACCGTGTTCAAAAGAAGGACAAATTGTTCCTTTGTTCAAGAAAGGTTTGAGGATAGCAAATGTGATAATCAGAATATTTGATTTGATTTTTTGTGTTTTAACGCCACTTTCAACAATATTTCAGCTATATCATGGCGACCAGTTTTAGTGGTGGAGGAAGAGAGCCACCCGGAGACAACCACCGACCATGGGCAAGCAACTGGTAAACTTTATCACTTGCGGCTGTGAGTCGAGTGCACCCTTTTTTGTAATTTACATAGCTGGGGGCGAACCCACGCCATATTGGTGATAGGCTTTGTATGAGCTGTTAGATCCAACGACCTAACTCATTGAGCCACCCGGGCCCCAGAAAGGTTTGAAGATAGCAAATGGGATAATCAGAATAATCGTGCATCAAAGGATAGATGATACAATGGCCAAAAGATAGATGATACAATGGCCAAAAGATAGATGATACAATGGCCAAAAGATAGATGATACAATGGCCAAAAGAAATGGGACGAAATACAATAAATGATATACAAAACAACATACAGAAAAACTAAAGATTGAGCAACACGAATCTCACGAGAGAGAAAAACAATCAATCAAACAAACAAACACGTGGATGTACTCAAGTGCCCCGGAAAGGTCAGAAGTTCAAGATAGTGATGCGACTTTCGTCAAAATATTGACAACACGTCATCAAGCAATTAAAGTATACTGTTTTATTGTCGCTCGTTGAATATAACACAAAACTTACTAGTAATACAACTTTTTGTCAGAAAAAAAAAATATATCCGTGATCTCTTCCCATTGTGAACTTGTTCATTCCAGTCATTGTCTGACTCGTCTCCACAACCCCACGACACCTCTCCCGAAGAGGTACGTGTTTTGGCTTTAAAAAGAAGGACTCGGACCAAAATTTTGTTTAAAAAAAAAATCACCCAGATAAAGTGTGACAGCGTACCTAACCACCCGAATCCGACTTGTGTACCACATTTATAAAAAGAATATATGTCATATTTCTATACTCTGATAATTATAAGAAGTAAGCGAATAAACCGGAACAAACTTAATGTACAAATAGAAACACAATGAATTCATGATTGAGATAGATGGTCAAGTCACTTTCCGTTGCATTTTTCATAGTAAATGTGCCCTTTCCGCCAACTGATCGTATATACTCTTCGAACTTTAACCCTTTAGCACCCCGTCACGATATAACTGAAATATTGTTGAAAGTGGCGTTAAACACCACCAACCTCCTTTAGCACGAAGAGTATGAATAAATGGTAACCGTTATGTTTTAGTACTTATGTACCAATCTAATTTCTGCAAATTGCTTGTTTGTATACTGTTTATTACATTTATGTATTAGAATGTTTCTTGTAATATAAATCACTGTAATGACTCTTCCCCTTGCTGGGGCCTTGATTGGACAATAAAATCTTGTAAATCTTGTAAAAAAATATGTGGGTCCAGTAATAGGACTGGGGAAGCAGAACCCCCTATAGGGACAATTTGAATATTTGTTGGTATTTTTGTTGCTCCCTAGCAAATCTATAAGATTAAACAAAAAATGTACCCCCCCCCTTTTTGTTTTTTTTTCGAAAAACATGGAATCGCCTCTGCTGCTGACAAATCGATGTATTTTCCGCCATCCTTTTTAATCCACACACCATATTTCCGCTATCCTTTTTAATCCATACACCATATTACCCCTGGTTTTCACACATTACACGATCACTTTTTTTACTATCTTTTGTAACATATGTAAAAAAACACAACATGTATTTGAGAAGACACCGGAGAAGACTTCACAAGTTTACAACTTGTGTCTTATCTATTTGTCTTGTTTTGTATGACAATAAAATATGTTTAAAGTAACATGTACATGTAATATAAAAACAAGTCGACGTGTATCGAACAATAGATCGTCCCATACTTTGAACTTCAAAGATAAAATCAATATGAATGTCCTCTTGTAACATACAATAAGAACGAGATAACGTTACACACGGAAGTAAAATACCAAAAAGCATTTAACGTGGAAAATATATGAGTAGAGTAGAATTTAAATACCGATCAAGTTAAATACGAAATATAGATTGATGTGATTAGTGTTATACTCTACGGGAGAAGAATACATAATGAATGTACACATATGTGGTGTTATACATTTTCATTCATAGTTTTTGATCTGATAAAGCCTGTGACAGCCTGTGTTGTTGCGGAAATTAAATAGCAACTGGAATACACTGAGTCCCTGTTATGCAAATTCGTGTATTTAAAACTCGCTTTTGTGTAAAAACTACACCGTCACGAGTGCAATAGCCATTGTTTTTAATTCTTTATTTATTTTATGAGGATTACATAAGCCAGAGGCTACTAGTAGCTCTCCTCATTGTCATGGTTGGTGCTCTTTCAACTAAGCGAGTTTAATTAAAACATGCTGGCACCGCAGTAAGATCGTTCTCGTATTTTCATACGAATTCAGCTTTCAGTTTGTCCTGTTAAAACGTTCCTGACATCATGTTGTGTTTATGATTTTAGTCTTCGTAACGTCTGAACAGAGAGCAGATCATAGTTCCCAATGCTAAGACCTTGACAATGGCAAATGTCAATGGTCAGATAGATGACCTTGCAAAACTGATTGACCTTGATGACCAGATTATTCTTCAAGAACTTAAGGATCGATATGAAAGAAACGTAATCTACGTAAGTATTAAGAATAAAAAGTTAAGTAGTCACAATAACGATTCACTCAAATGAAGGGTTGGGGTTATGGTGTTTAACGCCACTTTCAACAACATTTCAGTTATATATCGTTGCGGTCAGTTTTTTTAATGGAGGAAACCAGGGTACCCGGAGAAAACCACCGACCTGTCGCAAGCTAAGTCACTGACAAACTTTATCACATAATGTTGTATCGTGTACAAGACTCGGGTCAAGTAAGCATAGGTTAGGATTTATGGTGTTTAACGCCACTTTCAACAATATTTCAGTTATATCGTCGCGGTCAGTATTATTGGTGGTGGAAACAGGAGAAAACCACCGACCTGTCGTACGTCACTGACAAACTTTATTACATAATGTTGTATCGTCTGAGTGAGATTACACTGCTGTGTATAAGAGTAGCCAGGAATAGTCTGGCATACATGTCAAAACATGGACATATTTTCAAACCTGGCTGTGTACATTTGACAGATGTTGCTTTGATATACACACACACATATATATATATATATAGTTATTTTCTCTATGAATTTGACATTAATTAACATTGAAATAACATGAAATTTTATACGAACAAACAACAGCTTAGTTAGGAAATCGACACTTTAATAGCAATTTCCTATAATTGTACACACACCNATATATATATATATATAGTTATTTTCTCTATGAATTTGACATGAATTAACATTGAAATAACATGAAATTTTATACGAACAAACAACAGCTTAGTTAGGAAATCGACACTTTAATAGCAATTTCCTATAATTGTAACCATAATTATTTATGTATAGGCAAATAAGTCAATAATAAACACATACTTGATGTGTTATGTGTATTATCTAAGATAATTATATTCATGGGTACATCTAGCTAATATATAAATGCTTCTGGTCCAAGAAGCAGTTTCGAAGAGTGTAGGGCTACATTTGTTTGGCTCCACATGGAACTCTAAGCAAAATTTCATAAACAAAACCATTTAAAAGTTAACAAAACTTCCAAGATATAGAGGGGAACTGTATTGGTGAAGGCAATGCTTTTTGAATTCTACAAAAAACGTCTTTAATGTACAGAGAGTGTTACAATCTCTGGACAGCATACACACTATGGTGTTACGCTGTCAAGTTTCTATATTATAGTCCGACATTCCCCAATCGATAGAGTATTTCCCAACAACCACTTTGTGATGCGCTGGGAAGATCCGTGTGTTAGGTATTGGGAACTGTCACAAATACAATACAGTAATTCTACAACAAACACACAGAACCAACTGATAAATGATATAAAATAATACACAATCATCAATTGTGTCCACAACCCTGGACCCTCTGTGATAACTTATCCTGGCTAGCAGATTAGAACTGTCCATAGCATATAAACATGTAATGATGGACTGTTAAAGATGTCCGGGATCCATAAGTGTAAAACCCAACATGAACCATTCTATTATTATATGCTATTGTGATAAGATATAGCAAACACTTCCTTGTGTAAATATTTAGACTTTATTTTGATTTCAATTGTTCTTTAAATTTAAAGCCTCTTTCTTTATAAGGTATATTAATGGTTGGTATAGGGACATTCGTGGTTGTGATCGTATGGTAGTTGGATTTACAACTACCTGTACAATCAGTGCCTATCACCACTAAATGTTGTGAGTTAGAATCCCGTTCATGGCTAAGTGTACGCGATACAACATTATGTGATAAAGTTGATCGGTAACCAATAAAACTGACCACCATGATATACCTGAAATATTGTTGAAAGTGGCGTTAAACACCACAACCTTAACCTTAATCAGCTGTTCTTTGAATTTACAACCCCTTTCTTGATAAGGTATATTAATGTTTGATAATACCATGACTACTTTTTAAAGTATACGGTTAAAAAATAAAATCCAGTAGATTTTTTTCCAATTAATTCTAATAAAGAACACATAGTGATAAAATGTTGTATTGGGTGCACAATGTCGGCCTTGGAAGGTTCAGGTCCCAATGCTGTTCTCTGTAAGACCTGTAGTGTGTTGTGCGTACTTGAACAGCAGAGAGTAGATAAATCCAGCACGGGCTCTTGAAGCACGGGGTCCAATTGGGCTAACCCTTCTTGTTCGAATAGACTTAATTTCCATTTCAAATACATGTACTCTATTTAGTCGTTAAATGGCACTGCAAATACGTTAGTCGTAAGTTCACATTTTTCGACTATTCATTGTAAATAGAGCACCATTTATAAGGTATAATCGAAGACATGTGTTACTTAAATTTAAAAAAGTGAGTGATCCCCAAGTGCATGCGGTTAAATATTATCAATCACACGCATATTTTATCATATTTGCGAGTCCTGTATACAATAAACGTCGGAGAAAACCGAAGGAGCAATTAAGGATTTTTTTTTAGCAATTTTTGTTCGGTTCATGAAGAAAGAACCTCAAGCAGGTTGCACACACCGTGTAGCGGGTTACGCAATCAATGTGTACAACCTGATTGATTACATTGTTACATCTCCTCATGTGTCTATTGAGTACACCTTAAACCGGGATATTAAAGCTTATTTTGGTATTTTTTTTGTATCTGATGAAAACTTGCAATTACATTGTAGTTCAATAAATGATATTTATGAAACATTAACCCGGTTTTTATCAATGAAACTTTGTAAAAGTGACATAATTCGTTGATAATTCTGTCTTATCTTGCGGTCTTTGCTTTGAATTGAATTTTTGCTTCCTGGACAAAAATCATTTCGACCCTTTTTTAAGTGATATTTTAACGATATTAGGGATTATATTGGCGTGCAAAGTATTTTTGGATTGTTTTTACAATTAAATTGAAAAGAAACAACCGTCGTCACGAGTTGAAAAAATATGTGTTAAAACGAGCTTTAATATCCCTTTAAAGTCTCCTATCTACCTCCCCTTTTATTCAGGGTTCACTGTAGACAGGTTTCACTCTATTAGGATAAAAAAAAACTTAATTTATAAAATATTTTCAGACCTACATAGGAGACATATTGGTTTCTGTTAATCCATACACAACAGCACTAGATATATATGGAGATCAGGTAAGATCATTAAATTTCTGTATAAAGTATAATTACAGTTTATATGGATAGGCTTGAAATCTATTCTAATATAACCGCATCGGTGGCGTAATGGTTAGCGTGCTTGCCTTGAGTGCGGTAGGTCGTGGGTTTGAGCCCCGGTAGGGTCAAATTAAAGACTATGAAATTGGTATTTGTTGCAACTTCGCTAAGCACACAGCATTAAGGAGAAAGAGCAAAGACTGGTTGGCCTGGAATCAGATTAATGTGTCAAAGTGGAGCGACATGTCTACCTGCAGACTGTTGTTTCAGTGAACTAGCACTATAAAAATCCAACTCGGGTGTTGGGCTAGAACAAAACAGATCTCATCATCATTTCATTGAAATTTAACTAGTTCTCGCCATGATATAGCAAAAAAATTGCTGAGTTAGTGTTAAACAACAATCACTCAAAATCCTTAGTCAAGACAAGAATTTAGTCAAGACAAGAATTTGTTTAAGTCATTTTACCTTTACTGAATATGACTAGGACAATGTAGGAGGAGAAACAAATCAGTGTACTTAAAAAATTCATTAGCATTGTTGGGTGTTTGTCTCAATTTGATACAAGGGCCTTCGTGGTCGTGATCAGATGGTAGTTGGATTTCAAACTACTTATGCAATCAGTGCCTATCACCACTAAAGTTGTGAGTTTGAATCCCGCTCATGGCGAGGTGTACTCGATACAACATGTGATAAAGTTTTTCAGTATCTTGCGGCAGGACACAACATTATGTAATAAAGTTTGTCTGTAACCTGTGGCAGAACGATGGTTTTCTCCCAGTACTCCTGTTTCCACCACCAATAAAACCGACTTCCACAATATATCTGAAATATTGTTGAAAGTGGCATTAAACACCATAACCATAGCCCTAACCCAATAGACCCTGCGTAATTTTATAATTGGTACATAGTTAAATCTGCATATCGCATACCGGTATATTGGCCATTTAAAAAAAAAATCTTCTCAAAAGTCCATATAGGGTCCATATAGGGTCTAAACACAGCTAAGACCGTCTTAGTGCACTAAGACTCTAAATACTGCCACTAAGGATATGAAGGAGATGTTTTACTAACATAAAGTACACTGCAATGTATATAAATGTAGAAAATAAACATAATATTAAATGTTCATAGTAAAACAATGAACAGGTTTTGATTAAATGATAATTTTGTCTGTAATCCTTTGCACGCGTCGTTAATCTAGACGACCTTGTGCGTGACACCTGAATATACATTAAATACACTGTGTATTTGAATATCCATAAGTATATATATGTCTTTTGTATTATGCCTGTTATAATTAAATGTGTAAATAAGGTAATTTTATGTTTTGTGAAATCTTTGTGTTTTTGTTTTGTTTTTCCGATCTTCTTCCATATAAGATAATAAGCTACTTTTAATTTTTTTTTAATTATTTATCTTGCACTAAGACTCTAAAAACTGTCACTAAGGACATGAAGGGATGTTTTGTTGTGCATAATGATTGCTTTAGACGAAATAGATATTGTTAAAAACCTTAATTATTAATTTTGATTGAAAAAGGTTATGTTATAAGGGAGTTATAAGACATTTAATCGTGGCAAGGTTATATAGTATATAAATCCTTGATCGTGGTGACAAAGCAGTTGTGCACTCAACAGATGGGAAATTTGATATACAAAATGTATCTCTACCACAAAAACTTGCAGGTAAACCACACCAGTGAAAGAGAGCACACACAAACCGAACACAGCCAAGATATTGACACTTTTTATATTGTTCATTATTCACGTCATTGTCTTATATTTTATATGTACAAATTGAATATATTTATCATTAATATATGTAGTTATTTGTTATAAAATAATCCTTATTTGAAGAAATGTATAATTAGTCATATTTTAATAAGAATTTTATTAATGACGCCAATGTGTCCAACTCGATACGTTTTTATTTAAGGACAAGGAAAGGAATTCTTGATTTGAACCCAAAAAAAAACTTTCATTTATATTGCACAACGAACTATATAAAACAAACAAAACAATTATCAGATTACCTCTACAGTTATATATGATTTATTTATTGATTGATGTTTAACGTCAAGCGAGCAATTTTTCAGCTATATTCAGGATTTGAACTAGTCCGAGATTCCTTGGACAACAGCAAGTTCTAAATAGTCGTCGAATGGCAGAGGAATCTCGGACTAGACTTGAACATGTTTACAATAAATCAATATATGGGTTTAAAACGGGGGACGGATAGGCAAATGGGCAAACAAATTAAACACCACGGGACTCGAAACAAGGGAGGGGAAAAAAATAAAAAAAAATATAACTTGTAACAAAGAACAAAGATAATAAAAATGTGAAATTAATTTATTATAATACCTGAATTATTTGAAGAAGAGCGGAAAACAAAATAAAAACACAAGGATTCACAAAACATAAAATTTTCTTATCTGCACATTCAATTATAACAGGTAAATAAATAATACAAAAGACAGATATACTTATGGATTTTTAAATACATAGTGTATTGTATATTCAGGTGTCACGCGTCTGGATTAACGACACGTACCAAGGATAACAGACAAAATCATTATTTAATAAAAAACTGTTCATAGTATTACTATGAAAATTTAAAATTAGGTTTATTTTCTACATTTATATGCATTGCAGTGTACTTTATGTTAGCAAAACATCTCCTTCATGTTCTTAGTGGCAGTATGTAGAGTCTCAGTGCACTAAGACGGCCTCTTAGCGGTGTTTAGACGCATTTATAAAAAAAAAAAAAAAAAAAAACAACAACAAATGATGATGTATTCAAGGTCCTCTATAAAGATTGCTTTTTTCATCTTGATCTACAAAAAAATGAATAACTGCCATGGACAATTTTAATTCTGATTGGCTAGAATTTAAAATCTTCTTTGTAATGGCACAGAGCCTAAAGGACCTAATAATTTGTTACTTAGTAAAACTGATGTGTGTGAATCTTAGTAGAAATGGTGTGTTTGAATTCCTCTACCAAGATTCAACCTCATCAAAAAATAATCTTGTTCTGGTAAATTAAAATGAAAGAGATATGAAAATCTTGTATCAGAAACTAAAAAAAATGTTTGAACCCAAATCAGTGCATTACATGTGTAACCTAATTCAGGCTGAGACGAGCCTCTATTTTTGATCTGGTCTTAGGCCAAATAAAAATATATGTGTGGTTCCGGTTACATTAAAATTAAAAACAGGGTAGGTAGGTAGGGATTTTATTTTATTATATGTATTTTTTTTACATTGATTCTATGGGAGAGACATTGTGACTTTAACGGTGCTTATTGCAAAATGTCAAAAAAATCTTTAGGGTAGGGGCTAAAAATTAGGGTAGGTAGGGTAATGGAACCACACATATTTTTTTTTATTTGGCCTTACACAAATGAATAAATGACTACTTCAAATTGTTTAAGAATGAGCTATGTACATGTTCTTTGAAAATCGAACCAAAGTGAAAAAATCCTACATAACTGCAGAGAGTCCCATTTTTTTGTTCAGACATGTTCAAGCTCTTCAATTGCTCCCCCCCTTTTTTCTTTGTTGCTGTGGGGNGGGGGGGGGGGGGGGGGAGCAAATCACGATATTAGATTGGAACAGGTTGTGATGTTATTTTACCTTCCTCATTCCATCCTCACACAATTTTAGCTTTATTGCCCCCCCCCATCCCCCCCCCCCAATGCAATTCATTGGCAAAAAAAGTCCTCCCTCCAAAAAAATTGTACAATTCACCAGCAATAAAAGAAAAACAAAACAACAGCTGCACAGTTTTATATTTCTATATATATTTATGACAGTTTGTTTACCTATAAATGTTGTTAAATGTTCCTGTTATCTGATAGTATTGTTTACTGTAACATGTAATAGAATGATCAAAAAAATTTCTGACAGACCACAGTGTTTCTGCCAATAACATATCATCAACCTTAATTTTTAATGCCTTTATTAAAATTTGTATTGTAATTTCTAGACAAGCACAGTTAAAGTCATATCATTGTCCTTTATAACCTTGGTAAAAATATAAATAATTCTAACATGAGTTTTTTTTTTAGTTTTAACATGGACTGGTGGATATTAGTAAATTTTCTCCCTCCTTCTGGCTCGGGATAAAGTACTAATATCCGCCAATCCATGTTAAAACTCCCAACACATTCTGGCTTCCATGATTTATTTCTTAATATATAAAGAAAAAAGTGTTGCATACCTACCGTTATGTACTGTCTATTTTATGTTTAGTTCTGATATGTTTTATGTTATGGTTCCCTAATTTGTGTAATTTAATAAAACTGAGATCAATCTCCCTCTTACATAGTTTTAACTTTAGCCGATTCTTCCTATCCTCTTCATGCTCCTTAATTAACTTGTCCCCAAAGACTTTTAAATTATTTGGCTTTATATCGGTCTTTTGATTGTAAACGTGCATGCCTTATGATGGTTATTCCAGGGACTCAAGGGCCCGGGTGGATCAATGAGTTAGGTAGCTGGATTACCTAACTCATACAAGCCTATCACCAATACGGCATCGGTTAGCTCCCGGCTTTGTAAATTACAAAAAAAAAATGCACTCGACTTGCAGCCGCAAGTGATAAAGTTTATAACCAGTTGCTTGCCCATGGTATGTGGTTTTCTCAGAGTACCCAGAGCTTCTTCCACCACTATAACTGGTCACTATGATATAGCTGAAATATTGCTGAAAATGGCGTTAAACACCAAAAATCAAATCCAGGGACTCATCATACTCACTAATTTAGATATTTACATTTAAAATTGATCACATTATTCTTGTTCTGCAGTTTGGCATAGTGTTATGGCGTTTAACACCACTTTCAACAATATTTCAGTTATATCATGGCGGTCAGTTTTATTGGAGGAGGAAACCAAAGTACCCGGAGACACCTGCAGTTTGAATAACACATAAATAGAAAACTGATTTATATGCTTAAATATCATACACTATTTTTACTTTGAATTATTTGTTATTGATTTTTAAGTGGAAACCAATATTCACATAAATATGTTATAAACATGTACAATGTATCAATGTTTCCTGTTTAAAGGTCACCAGTTATATATGATACATCTACCAATGTTTGTATTCATTTACATGTATTATAATAAATGGATCTTGTTGAATGTAAATATATTTTATCTTGCTATAATTGAATTAACCTTGGGATACTCTGTAATTGATTGAATAAAGGAGCAAAAATTGTTTACCTTGAATAAATCAAATTTAAAAATATTTAAAAAGACGTTACATTTGTACAGTTTCATAAATTATTATAGATAAGAGTCCTTGAAATGAAAATTTGAATCGACTGGTCCAAATCAAATTCTTGAATTAATTTTTATATACATGTAGTTCTAAATAAAATTGAAAAAATTTACTGGTCCGATCAAAGTTTTACTGGACATTGCCACATGTCTGACAGACCTTGGGAATGACTGTAACTTGTAAGAAGGGGACTGCTATACCCAGAAAGATACACTGACCTCTTGAAAGTCAAATGACTGACCTCTTTAAAGTCAAATGACTGACCTCTTGAAAGTTAAATGACTGACTTCTTGAAAGTCAGATGACTGACCTCTTGAAAGTCAAATGACTGACCTCTTGAAAGTCAAATGACTGACCTCTTGAAAGTCAAATGACTGACCTCTTGAAAGTCAAATGACTGACAAACTTGGACACATAATCATGATAATTAAAAACATGCTGTACTGTAAAGAGCCTATCTTTGGTAGTGTTTTTTTTTGGGGGGGAGGCACTATTGACAGAATTGGCCGAATACGTCAACTATAAACTGCCGGGCTCACTGAGTTAGGTTGCTGGATCTAACAACTCATACAAGCCTATCACCAATACGGTGTGGGTTCACGCCCGGCTTTGTAAATTACAAAGAAGGGTGCACTCGACTCGCAGCCGCAAGTGATTAAGTTTACCAGTTGCTTGCCCATGGTCGGTGGTTCTCTCCGGGTACTCCGGCTTCCTCCACCACTAAAACTGGTCGCCATGTCATATAGCTGAAATATTGTTGAAAGTGGTGTTAAAACACCAAAAATCAAATCAAATCAATTATAAACTGCCAATTGCATTATTTCATAAGATATTGAGATATCTACTACTATAGGTGAAGTCACTCAACTGTAACCTAATATCTACTTGTATTTATAGATGAAGTCACTCAACTGTAACCTAATATCTACTAGTATTTTTAGGTGAAGTCACTCAACTGCAACCTAATATCTACTAGTATTTTTAGGTGAAGTCACTCAACTGTAACCTAATATCTACTAGAATTTATAGATGAAGTCACTCAACTGTAACCTAATATCTACTAGTATTTTTAGGTGAAGTCACTCAACTGTAACCTAATATCTACTGGTATTTATAGGTGAAGTCACTCAACTGTAATGTTTTATTACAAAACAATCGACACATATACAGTTTTAAAATTGGCAATGAACAGTTATTTGTTTTATTGTTGAAATAAATTTAATAAAAAGAAAACATGTATCAGTATTCAAATTGACATTCGACACTCATTTGTTTATTGTTAAAATAATATTAAAATCTGAACAAAGACCTATAAGTTAGAAATACCAGTTAATCAAATCATAATTATAAATATTCATGAAATACATTATCTCGTTTTAAAATAATTAGCTTACTGTCAAGTGTAATCTGTCCACAATAAATGTAAAAATAAATAAATGAAAATAAAATTAAAAACAAACAAAATA
>MJUT01028067.1:231425-247451 GCA_002080005.1 Gigantidas platifrons | reverse complement strand
AAATTGGAAAGTATAGGGTAAGTTACTGTAAAATTGGAAAGTCCAGGGTAAGTGACTGTTAAATTGGAAAGTCTAGGGTAAGTTACTGTAAAATTGGAAAGTCTAGGGTAAATTACTGTGAAATTGAAAAGTCTAGGGTAAGTTACTGTAAAATTGGAAAGTCTAGGGTAAATTACTGTGAAATTGGAAAGTCTAGGGTAAATTAATAGAAGGCTGCATAGCTTTAATAATTAAGTCTTTGTGGAAAAGTATTTTCTCTAAATCTTTTAATATCTTAATTTTAATCAGAAATAATTACCAATAATATTGAACACTTTTTTCGTTGCATTACACATTGTTATTGCCAATTTATAAGCTTTATTCACACGCATTTGTCCTCCACATGAACGGGTTAAAAGTTAATGCAGATCACATACCAGAAATATATTTTTTCACCCAAGATTTTGGGTGCCAAACAGGGAGTGGATAATGTACAAATGTAGGTAATATACGGCCGTTTACAGTACTCCAGATTCAAAATCCTTTATGATTTAAAATTATTATCTTTATATAGTTTAAGTATATATGATATGTTCATTAACATCAGTCCTGTCGGGGCCCGGGTGGCTCAGTGAGTTAGGTAGTTGGATCTAACAACTCGTACAAGCCTATCACCAATACGGCGTGGGTTCGCACCCGGCTTTGTAAATTACAAAAAAGGGTGCACTCGACTCGCAGCCGCAAGTGATAAAAGTTTACCAGTTGCTTGCCCATGGTTGGCGGTTTTCTCCGGGTACTCCGGCTTCCTCCATGACTAGAACTGGTCGCCATGATATAGCTGAAATATTGTTGAACGTGGCGTTAAAACATAAAAAATCCTAAGATCCTTTCTTCTCTGTTGAGTTGTATACTGACTTATAAAGGTTTCTAAGATTTACTTGAAATAAATTCCTTTCTTATCTGTTTTGTAATTGTTTGCAAAGTTCTTTAAATGTCTGTTGGATTGAATTTAAACTGTTGTTTGCTCAAATGTTTTGTCCCACTCAATTGATGTTTTTTCCCCATTGATATTTCATTTTCTTGTTCATATGTCAGATCAATCTGCCCTCACTGTAACACTTCAAAGCATTTATGACCAGTAATTTCCACCTTGGGGCCTTGATTATGGCAGATTATTTTGACATCAGTTGACCCTTAATCAATTTCACCAGCATAATTTCTGTTAATGGTCTTCCGTTAACCAATCAATTATCAGTATAGGTAATGTGTCCCATCTTCCCCTTTGCAGGGCCAAAAAATTGTAGCACCCCCATCCCCATTTTAGAAAGTCTTTGTCTGCCTCTTATGATCAGTATTATTCATGATTTAGATCCTCAATGGTATCTTCGGTACATGAATATTTTTTTTCATCAGTCATTATCCCCTCGCCAACAAAGTTGTGAAGGGATATAGTAACGCTACCGTCCATCCGTCCTTCCGTAACATCCTTGTGAACACTCTAGAATCAACATATTTGAATGAATTTTGACTAAACTTGGTACATACTTAGTCCTTAAGAGAATCTGGAATCCTATTCAAATTTTTAGGGAAGGGGATACGCCATGCTTTGCGTTGCCCTTGTTGAACTGATTTCAACACTTTTTTCTGATTTTTTTCCCCAAAAGTTGCAGGAAACAGTCAGAACTGATAAAAAAGGACCTTTTTAAAGGGGATGTTGATGGTTTCAGCTATTTTTCATTGATTTTCAGTTATTTCATTTTCTAACCAGAATCTTCCATGTCTGTAAAAAAAAATCTTCTGAGATGCTCTAAATTTGCTTATTTTTTCCCCAGGTGTTTTTAAAGTATTGGCAGACGGACCAGTTAGATCTAGCACTAGAAAGTACTATTAAAGATACAATAAATGTACAGAGATGTGTTTGTGGGTTTCTTGCTAGGCAATTATACAAGAGATTACTCCATATCAACTTACTGCAGAGACAAAAATTAGCTGAGTTTAGCCTGACATTGACAAGGGAAAGTGATAAAGTGTTTCACATGATGGTTTCATCTACTGACCATGATGCTTAGAAATTTAGACAAAGGGTAATATTAATTATGTATAGTGTTAAAATATACCAGTCTTTACAATAACATAATGATTATTCTGCGAAAACATTTTTTTTACAGGATGAAGTCCTTAGTTATTACAAAAGTCACATAAATCTAACACGCCTAGAATTTTCTTTATATTCAAGCGGCCAATATTGTTATGAGATTTTCCCAAATTAATTTTACACTTTTGTGTTTTGAGATTTTCCCAACTTAATTTTACACTTTTGTGTCTGAGAATTTTCTGTCTTAATTTTACATTTTTATCTCCGGGGAGCGGGTTATACTGTTTTACCTCTGTCCGTCCATCTGTCCGTCCAAGATATTTTTCGTCGCATTTTTCTCAGCAACTATTGATGGCAGAAATCTGATATTTCGTCACAAGCTTCATATAGGTACCCCATATCGTGGGAAGCGTCTTTGACCCATCAGATTTGTACTTCCTGTTTGCCGACTTTGTTGATTTTTATACACATTGAACATATATGCTCATATTTCGTTGCATTTTTCTCAGCAACTATTGATGGCAGAAATTGTATATTTCGTTACAAGCTTCATATAGGTATGCCATATTGTGGGAAGCATTTTTGGACCCGTCAGATACCTCCTTCCTGTTTGCCGACATGGATGGTTTTTATACACATTGAACATATATGCGGGGGTATCATAAGTGAGCATTAGCTCACAGTTCATCTTGTGTCTGAGAATTATCTGTCTTCATTTTACATTTTTGTTTGTCTCTGAGATTTTTCTCTTTTGTGTCTGAGAATTTCCCCATCTTAATTTTACTCTTTTGTGTCTCAGAATTTTCTGTCTTAATTTTACATTTTTGTTTGTCACTGAGATTTTTCTCCTGTTTTGATTTTTTCACTTTTGTTTTTGATCTTTAATTTGCAATCTAACATCTGGTTCTGCCTTAATTGTCTTAATAGATTCTTAGATATCCTTTAAATGATGAAGATTATTTGGTTGTTTTAGATAGAACAAAGTCGATATGGTAGATCTGCTGGACACAGACCAAGAAGCATAGAAGATTTCCCTGATTATGAAGAACCCATACAGTCGTCTAGGTACAGAATTTAAATTCTTGCACTCACTTTTAAACAACAAGACATATCTTGTTTATAAACAAGTAGGGGTCATCGTGGTCATGATCGTATGGCAGTTGGATTTACAACTACATGTGCAATCAATGCCTATCACCACTAAAGTTATGAGTTCGAATCCTGATCATGGCAAAGTGTATTCGATACAACATTATGTGAGAAAGTTTGTCAGTGACTTACGACAGGTCGGTGGTTTTCTCTGTGCATTCCGGTTTCCTCCACCAATAAAACTGACTGCCACGATACAACTGAAATATTGTTGAAAGTGGCGTTAAACACCATAATCATGACTCTGACCTTATAACCCTAAGTAAATTTGACAAAAAATGACAGAACTAAATTTTGTTAGAATCTGCAAATAGACGATATATTACAATTTGAAACTCTTTTAACTCTATATTTCAAAACCTGTTGAAATTTTTTGCTACTGAGCAAGAAATATAAATAGGAAGGTTTGAATGGATTATCATGTAAAATGGTAAATTCACAGAAATTTTTTTCTTGAGATAATTGTAACGATAAAATTTCTTTCAATTTGACACAAAAAAAAAACAGTTTACAGAATATGACAAAAATTTGAAGTCCATAGGAAAAAAGTGAAAAAAGGGCATTTGATGCTTGACAGTGTACTTTAATTTTTATAGAAGTCCACAACCAGATTATTACAATCGATTATCAACAGAATTACAGAGAATGAGAGGACTGAACAGGGAGTCTATGTTGTCTCCAGTCATTCAACAGGACACCTCAAACAAAGAATATCTGTATCAGGTAAAAAAAATAATGGATTTTCAAAAATAGTGTTGAACAGGTTCGTTCTGCTGTTGCAAAGTTTAGCTTTATAGAGTGAATAGTGTTTAAATCTATAAAGTTATGCATTTTTTAACCTAAAACATGATGAGAACCAAACAAATTTTATTCTGATTTGCATATTTTTATATTTTTTAATGTATCTGCAGTCCCCGAAATGAACATTTTAATATACTGGTCCAAATTAAATTGCTGAATTTATTTTACATAATTATATATACATGTATCTAAATAAAAACTGAAAAATTTACTGGTCTGAACTAAGTTTTGCTGGTCATGGGCCGGAGGGCTGGAATTCATCATGATGACTGCATCTATTTGCATCAGACTTCATGTTCAACTTATAAGATTCGCTGGCTCATTGAAATATCAAATTACCATTGACCTGTCACCCCTTAAAATTTTACATTATCTGACTGCTTACCAGGCCAATCCTTGATATATCTCCTCAATGATTTGAGCTCAGAGAAGAAGCAGAAGAAAGTACAAATTTCTTGTGTGTAATGTGTCGAGCTCAAAAGTCGTTCTTAGGTGTGTGCATTCCAGGGGAGTATCCCCGTGTGACAATAAGTCGACCAGTCATTGGATAATGTTTGATTATTTTTTTCATGTTTGAAAAGTAAAAAAAATTTCTTTATAATTATGTTCCCCATCTATTCTTCTCTCACATGTGTAAAGATCCACGGAAAAAAGATCGATAATAAGACACACTGACGCATATTTGTTTACTACCCTTTTCCTAAATGGCGTCGTATTACGTCACATAAGGCCGGTCAGTGGTAAATAAATCACATGATTTTGTTATAGGCCAACTAAGCTTAAAAAGTAAACAAGATTTAGAACGTAGAGTATTTAGCTTTTCCTGTGTAATTGTTTTGTCTGAACAATTTCAAAAGATATTTTTTTATGAAATTAAAGTATTAAAAATTAATTATTTGATGCAAACATTGAACTTGCTTATACCTATATAAAAAAAATATTTAGTCCAGTGAATTTGTGTTTTTGTTTTTGTCAAAACAATATATTAGACTTACTACATTATGCCATATTTTTATAAAAGAATTAATGACTGATTTCTGTTTATTTCAATCACATTTATTTTCACAGAGTTAAGTAGTAACACTACAGTTTTGTTGATGCTATTTGTAATAATGACAGGTTTCAGTTTTGTTTATGCTATTTGTAATAATGACTGGTTTCAGTTTTGTTGATGCTATTTGTAATAATGACAGGTTTCAGTTTTGTTTATGCTATTTGTAATAATGACAGGTTTCAGTTTTGTTGATTCTATTTGTAATAATGACAGGTTTCAGTTTTGTTGATTCTATTTGTAATAATGGAAGGTTTCAGTTTTGTTGATTCTATTTGTAATAATGACAGGTTTCAGTTTTGTTGATTCTATTTGTAATAATGACAGGTTTCAGTTTTGTTGATGCTATTTGTAATAATGACAGGTTTCAGTTTTGTTGATGCTATTTGTAATAATAACAGGTTTCAGTTTTGTTGGTGCTATTTGTAATAATGACAGGTTTCAGTTTTGTTGATTCTATTTGTATTAATGACAGGTTTCAGTTTTGTTGATGCTAAGATTCCAAATGGTATTAAAAATAAATATGAATTTATATAAAATATTACACATGTATTTAGGTCTTTCGGCTAAATGAAAAGCAAATACTTATAATTAATTTGGTTTATTTAATTTATTAGCAATCAAATACACACATATGTTAAGTATATGTCAAACTTCTCAACCATGATTAACTTTCATTTTCTTAAATTTTGTCGTAGTCATAAATGAATGACTGTCTTTTAGTTGTTTTTTTTTTTTTTATCTCGTTTTGATTTGCACACAGGAGACTTTCCTTCGATAACATTATGATTATCTTTTAAAACTTACTATTATGAACACAATTCATGATTTTCATGCATCAGTGGAATCTATTTCAAAGTTATGGAGCTTATTTCACCACGTAAGAAATGAGGGAACTTTTTTCACAACTCTGGAATTTATTTCACCAGGTAATTTACAGGAGCAAATTTCACATCAATGGAACTTATATAATATAATTTTCCTGTGAAAAACGTTCTGCCAGAACTTAAATCACAGGAAATTATTTCTGGGGGAACTTTTTTCACAGGAACTTATTTTGGCTCACATATATACTGTTATTGTTTATCACAATATCATGTACATGCTCTCAATGTTTGGTGATATTGACACATGTTAAATGAGAATATTCTTTACTCTGAAACAGGCACGAAATTGAAATCCTAGACAATTAAAAGACCGAAACTATTCTTCAAACATATGTTTGTCTTTCCGTCTGCATTGACAATCTAAAATGTGCAAGTGCAAGTTGGTTCGAAAAAGCGATTTAATCATTCTCGTGCGATTTTCCTACGCCGTAAAAGATCAAATTTTAAATATGGAGCAAAATATGTTATATTACAACATGTAATGTTATTTAAAGAAAATATTTAAACAGTGATGGTCAGCAATTTCACTTATATCAACAAAACGCACAACAACATCTCAGGGGTCGTGATCGTATGGTAGTTGGATGTACAACTACCTGTACAGTCAATGCCTATCACCACTAAAGTTGTGATTTAGAACCCAGATACAACATAATGTGATACAGCTTGTCAGTGACTTGCGACAGGTACCTTTCTCTGGGTACTCCGGTTTCCGCCACCAAAAAAACTGCCGCGATATAACTGAAAGATTGTTGAAAGTTGTGTGAAGCACCATAAGCCAAACCAAACGATCATCTTAACTCACTGGGCACAAAAAAGACCAATACGTATGACGTTGGACATCCAGGTTCTGGCTTGTGATATACACAAGGATGTGGCGGGATTAAATCGGTGAATGGACCCACAACCCCCCCCCCCTCCCCTGTTGATAAATGGATATCCTACGGCAATACATATATTATACAAATATTCCATGTGATTGTGGTCAATATACAAGAATATTTTCCCGAGGTACCTTGAATTGCATGGATGTGCTATATTGACCGACGCCAACGACGGAGGGTAATATAACACATCCATGCAATTCAAGGTACCGAGGGTAAAATTTCTTGTATATTGACCACAATCACATCGAATATTGTTATATTATATTTTAATAGTGAAATAATTAATCAAAACTAAAAAAACAGCAAGAAATTTAAAGTTTCAAATTTCAGTTCTGATAATAAACATTAACAGTACATGTGCTGTTATTAAAATTAAATATAGGTTGCGAACATTTTTTCATTAGTCGTCTGTTTACAATAAATTGGATTAAACCAGAAATCGTCATCGGGAAATATAACTCACGCGCGGGAATTTCAAACGTTATATTTCCTGGTGGGTGTGGCAAGTGAAGTTAGAATAGAAAAATTAGCGAAAAAATATTGAATTTCTAATATTAAAAGGAATCTGGTCCTAAAATATAATATAAACAAATGATAAACAGCATGAACTTATTCGTTTCCAATTAGAAAGACCTCGGACTATCACAAGAATAAATGATAACACAAACATTGACGGTACAATAGCAGTGTTAATGAGTGCTCGCGGCTAACCTACTACTAACTAGGAAAATATAATATTTGGTTAAAACCCATTGATATTTGATAAGCAATCTTAACTGATACTTCATCCAGATTTAATATTAATTGATCATGAATATCTAACAAAATAAATGGCAGTTTTATTAACTATCAATGTTGAACGTCATGTGAAGTACGCGAGAGCTGTAGAAAGGTTAGGGTAAGGTTTATGGTGTTTAGCGTCACTTTCAACAATATTTCAGTTATATTGCGGCGGTCAGTTTTATTGGTTCCCGGAGAAAACCACCGACCTGTCGCAAGTCACTGACAAACTTTATCACATACTGGTGTATCGAGTACACCTCGCCATTAGCGGAATTCGAACTCACCACCTAAGTAGTGATAGGCATTGATTGCATACATAAAGGCAGATCGTTTTCCTTTCATGATGCTGACAGCCGCAAATAAAGAAAGAAAACAAATTTAATTTTAAAGAAGTAATTGTCTCTGCATTGAAGTCTTTGATACAAATAAAATAATTTAATTGATATCTGTCCTTCACAGAAAATGCTAAGATTTTTTTAAGTTGAGGATCGAACGTTAAAACGGCACAAATCGATTGGAGTTTTTGTTGTGTACATTGACACCGGAAATGCAATGCCGATTAGTTCATCGAAATCACGTGATGTGGCGGACGAAAATAGGAAAATTTTGACGGAATGGAAATGATTCGAAGCAACCGTATTTCAATATTCTAAGGGAGATAACTCATCTAAAATCACAGGAATACATGTCGCGTTTATTTATTTATTTATTTGATTGCATGTTTTATATACAAAACATTTAATTCTTAAAATTAATTATTTTATTATATATTCTATATGTACATTGTAGAGATCGAGATTAAAGTAAATGGTTATCGCTTAAAGCCATATTTGCAGCTATATCATGGCGAGAACAAGTTACATTTCAATGAGATAATTAATGATATCTGCTTTGTTCTTGACCAACATGCTTAGATTGATTTTTATACATTTGTATAGTGCCAACTCACTGAAACAACAGGACTAGCTCTTACTCATTGATGTTGTGTGTTTAGTAGAGAAGAACAACTTTCAGCTTTATAATCTGTGACCAGACCGGGGACCAAACCCACGGTTTACCGCACTCTAGGACAGCACGCAAACCAGTATGCCACCGAAGCGATTGAGAAGGATTAACAATAATGTTGAAATAAGTTATCCCATTACATATTGATTTAACAATGTTCAATTCAAGTTTTACTGGGTTTGTTACTATATTAACACGACGGGTGCCACTAGTGGAGCAGGAACTGTTTATCCTTCCGGAGCACCCGAGTCCACCACTGGTTTTTAGTGGGATTCGTGTTACTCGATCTTTAGTTTTATGTATAATGTTTTATAGATCGTTGTTTGTCCTTTTGTACTTTTTCTTTTGGACATTGGGTTGTCTGTTCTTCTTCGATATACAGATTCTGATTACTCCTTTGGTATCTTCAAACTCTTCCTAATTCCATGTGATATTTTTAAAAGTTGGCGTGCGATTGCATGCCCCCTATTTTCGTTTGACATTTGTATGTGAATTTTATTTATGAATATGTATGTACGTATTAGTGA
This sequence comes from Gigantidas platifrons, assembly GCA_002080005.1. NCBI lineage: Eukaryota > Metazoa > Mollusca > Bivalvia > Mytilida > Modiolidae > Gigantidas > Gigantidas platifrons. Next base: position 238,287 of record MJUT01028067.1, on the reverse strand, counting down.
GAAATTATCATTTATTTTATTCATAAATACCCTTTTATAAGTTAGAATGGACTGCTGCCATGGAATTAGTCTATATTATCTGATGAAAAGAATTTAAACATTGATGGTCAACAATTCCACCAGTATCAATAAAACAAACAACTAACACCCACCTCAAACCACTGAACACAACAAAAGATCATGACACATAGTGATGGCAATCTAGGTAATTGCTTTGGACAGGCACAGAAATGTCTGCATATTAGATAAGGTAGGCTATCGTGTTGTTGGTGAAAATTCCGTTGTTGTAACTTGAGAAATACAATATTTTTTAATTCATATTATATTTTGATTGCTATGATTTTGTCTGATTAAGGGTATACTGGTCATCAAAGGAGACATTATATGATTTGACAAAGCACGTTTATTACATTATAATATATTTTGCAGCTAATTCACAATTCCTTTGTTTATCAAGTGTAGGCTTTAAGCAATCTGCATTACATGACAGCTAACACTAATTAATTAGAATCTCAATCAGTTTTATTTATTGTGGTCGAGTTTGTTTTTGCATGCATCGCAAATATAATATCGTGTTTTCGGAGGCGTTCTATGTGTGATAGAATGGCAGTTTGATTACATCCGCCTATGTTTACAATGCCTTTAATATCATCACTTAAGTTATTAGTGGTCGATTCCCGTCCATGTCAAAGTCTGCTCATACAACATGCTATATTTTTTGTATCATATGAATGGTCGCTTGTTTCCATCGGTTACTTATGCTTCTTCTCCATATTAAATTGATCGCCATGATAAACCTCAAGTATTGCTGAAAGTGGCGTTAAACACTCAACACATATCGATTTATCATACTTTAAGTGTATATACTATCATTCTAACAGAAATGCTAAATGGTATTGGATAAACTAACTGTGGTATTGCGCACTGTTTTAAATAGGATTCATACAAGATTATAACATCATAAAACTATTATGAAACTTCTCCAATATATACATTGAGGTATGGTAATACAGAAAAACGTGACTTGGACTGTATTTTATTGAAATATGTTTGACGTTTCTTTGTTTGATGGTGCTTAGCGCTACTTTCAACAATGTTTCAGCTATATCGTGGCGGTCAGTTTTATTGGTGGAGGAAACCAGAGGACCCAGATAAAACCACCGACCTGTTGGAAGTCACTGACAAACTTTATCACATAATGTTGTACACCTCGGCATAAGCTGGATTCAAATTGCCTTGTAAGTGGTGATAGGCACTGATTACATATGTAGTTGTATGTCCAACTACCATGCAATCACGACCACGACGGCCCCTTGTTGAAATAATAAATGGAATGTATTATATAGTTTTGCATTATATTTATTCCGTTTTTTTTTGTTTTTTTTTATTTTACTTTTAATATTAAAAAGTTATGAAGAAAAACAATACGTGTTTCAATTTTATAACTTTTTTTTACAATTCAGTAAACTGAAAAATAAATTCATACAGTTACCAAAATTCAATCAGATAAAATGGGGAAAAGAGACAAAACCGATGCCCTTAGCACACTTTTAAATGAACGAGCATTCTACTGGCCTGGTACCGGCTCTTTAATAAAAAGTGGCGACGACCAACTCGTTTGATTAGTAAATGATATATATACATGAACTAAACACGGAGAATAACTGTGTGTTTCATATAAAACTAATTTGTAACGATTCTCGCACTCAAAAAAAAGCGTACTGCAGCTTGTAATGATCAAATGTGTTAGAAATGTTCGTTGAGTGGTTCCTATTTGTGATCTGAGATTTCACTCATGACAATGCATCTTGAATCATCATCATGTAAACATAATAAAGCAGTATCTGGATTGACATTTTTTTGATTTCTGCGATATTGGTTTTATATACTGTCAATATTATCCCATTGAAGTTCTTAAATTGTGATAATCCTGTGTTGTTTTCAGCTAGAGTATTCACCCTTTTCTGTGGTTATCATTTGTAGCATTTATTACAACACTCATCACATAAGACCAGCATCAAAAAGTGGTATAATGTATCATAATTCTGATAGAATTAATGTATATCGTCTTCGTGCCTTTTGATTGGACAAGAGAACTGTCACCTATTTGTTTTTGATTCGTTCATAACTCGATGGACTTTTCAATCTACAAGTCGTAACTAAGGGGTTCAGCTGGAAGGATCCACCATCTTGAAAACGTGAAATTCTACATGTCATATTTACAACATTACACAAAAATAATTACAATGCCTACCTTGCAAACTTATTTTAGTTACATTTTATCAAAATTGAAGCGCACAGGAAGCCAAAATTTGTGGCGTGATTAACATTGTGCAACATTCAGTCACTGTTTTCAATAGTGTACGGGAAAGGATAAAGTTATTTTCAAATGTGAATTTACCATTTATTTGTCGCTTTAGCAGTATTCCAGTAGCACCAGTATGCAGTGTCTATCTCTAATTTGATCCTATAATACATAGATTGTGGTTCCTATCATGATTTCCATGATAGAAGGTTGTTGCGAAAAAGTAAGCTATTGAACCAATGATCCCTAGTGGTTAATGTGGATTCGTCACTTCGAAAGATTTACGGTCGCCACCATGACTTGATTGACCATTACAGAACATATGTTTCACAATGACCACAGATATGCTCCGTTTTGTCGTCATCCCATTTCCGTTCTTTCCTCATTAATGACTTACTATTGGAGTTTTGACAAGAGTAACACGTCTGGTGCCTTTGGCTGGTAAGAACTGTTTACACTTCCGAAACAACTGAGTTCACCCCACGTTTTTTTAGGCTCATATTGCTCATAATTTAGTAGTGCTTTGTAGGGCAGGGTTTGTCTTAGCGTCTTGTTTTCTGTTGGTCATTGTATTGTCTGTCTTAACTAGATGTATGGCTTCTGATTATCTCGCCAAACGCCACTTATTACCATTGTTTGTATTTCTCCATAATTACGATTGACGATGTTAACGTAGAATTTAAAACATTATTTTGAAACATTAGACAAGCTTCGAAGAGAGATATTTGTACTATATAGGACTGTGCTAAAGTGACATCACCATGACAAAAAAAAACCATAAGTTACTAATAAGGATGAAACATCGACCCCTTTTGTCATAGTAAGTGATGCTGCAATTGTATCTTTATCTTTGTCAACACAACGTTTTCTCCATTAACAAATAATGCACCATTTGTTATTTGATATACCTAACAATAGACACACTCTAGTGTTTAATTTCATTAATAGATGTAAATGTCTTGCTTACTTGTATACTGTTACCCTGGCAACATTTGTAAAAAAGTAACCTTATTATGTAGAGAAAATGGTCCGTCTAATATATATATTTACTGTGTTTTAGTGATATACCATATTTTGCCATTTAGTAGTTTACATTTTGTCATCTTATGCTATGTTAATTTATTTGCTTTTCACTATTTTAATCCTTGTCTGTTTCACACGCTGGTCACGCTTCGATTCTATCACCCATGATTCAAATCAACTGAAAACAGCCGTTTCGGGTTTGCTTCGTAACGGATCTGTATTTAGTGGATTCCATAGCAACATAATATCATATAAATTTAACTATTACACGGATTTAACATAGTATGGGAGATACGATCTTACTAGTCTATATACTTCCAACGTTGATAACACTTGGGTAATTGCGATATGTTGATCTACTCTTATCATTTCAATTTGCAAAGAAACCTCCCGGTTTTAAAAACAAAACTTTGATTTGATTGGCTGTGTGTTGGGCTTAACCAAAATGCTTTAAAATTATTCAAGAATTATTCAGAACTACGATGTTTTCGGTCAGTTGACCTAAGGGTGATGAAGAGAGTATCGGAGCGTGATCAGTTGTGAAGTTATCGAGGATAGATTTTGTCCTGTTTTTCTCTTTGTCTATTTATGACAAGTGCCACGCCCACTGTACATCTACGCGGACAACGTGCAACAGCTCTTTATTATTTGTCTTATACATGTATATTTAACTATTCTCATTGGGAGACAACTTTCGCGTGAAGTATATATATATATATATTAGATTGATCTCTATATTAATTGGAAGAAATATCTGAAAGATACCATAAAAACATTAATAGTTTGAAAACAAAAGGGGTGGGGGGTCAAACCCAGGAGTACCTGTTGTCCTCCTTTGTAATTGTTCAATGAGTTGTGCATAGTAGAATAATATAAAGATAGGGAGCAATGACCTATGATTGAGTGTCTCTCTGTATGTGTAGCCATACAAATGCAAAACACATATTGATTATTAATGAACTCGTGCCTACGGTCCTTGAATTGAACCTTAAAGCATACATGCCACTAGGACCAGACTTAAGCCTTTGCAGGCCCTCTGTGGGTAATACACATATCTTATCTAATATTATCGTATCTTATCTTTATAGATAGATAGATTTTATTTGATCAAATATCAACATACAAGCAATTCAAAATACAATACAATATACAAATATCATACATGTTATAACTTACTAAAATCATAAATTCTTATGATAAGAATGGAATATTTTACATCAACCACAATACGATCACGACCACGACGGCCCCGCCAAAATTGGGGAATGTCGGTTGCCTATGCGCAAGGGAGAATGATCTAGGTTTTAATTATAAATAGATAGGTGATTTGGTAAAGTAATTAACTTTGTTTCATGTTTGACCAGCAACAATATAATAATATTCACAAGTTAATCCAGTGTAACAATATATTTTTGTAATGTTTACACCCAGTAACATCATCAGTGTAACAATATCTATTTTAATGTTTACACCTAGTAACATCATATGTTTTACATTTACATATAAATATTGTACCTAACAAGGTAGTGAGCATAAACAAGTAGTTTATAAAATGTCATTTGAATGAAAAACAAAAAACAAATCGGGAAAAAAGCAACATGTAATATAAAAACTTTCTTATTATTTTTTAGTTTAACTTGAGTTCACCCACGTAGTGTTGATACGTTCAGTTACCTTTTTGGGTATCAGTGTATTTGGCAGTCTATTTACTTATAACAAATTTGAAGATTTAAATGAATTTAAACTTTCTAGAATGATTGAAAAAATAAAATTACAATTAATTTGCATAATAGAGCACATATTGTTCTTCATATTGGAATCAATCAGAGCTGAAATGTGTAGACTATCGGGTCTAGGGCCTATCGGCCCTTGGGCTGATAAAGGGTATGATATGAAAAATGCCATGTAATAATATTTATCGTTATTTTGTGCCGCATTCCTTTGTAGTGTGCCCATAGATAAAGCTAGGGTCGACGTACTAGACCATATCAGACATTTATTGGGTCAGTTCATCATTTGAGATGCGCTGACCAACGCGGAATGATCTACTACCATTTGCAAATGAGCAACTAAAAAAATCTAGATGTCTTGATGTTTAATTTGCCATTTCCACCAGCTACTAAAAAGTACTAAGATTCAACATAGACAAAGTACTAAGATTCAACATAGACAAAGTACTCTCCAGTAACCAGTAAAATGACACTCTTTTCTAAAGAAGTTATTCCTGGCTCAGAATGGAACACCCAAATAAAGAAATACAAATATTCAACAGACAAAAATCAATCAAAATTAAATTATTACGGCATGTGATGATGATTTTATATGAAAATGTGAATGAATACACATCTCCGGTGGAAGTATATTGAATGCTTACCTGTCGAAAACGAAAGTACACCATGACACCATTGCGGTTTCCCAGTTTCCCGGTTGTTGACTGATTTTGTCTGTTTATTGATTCATGAGTTTTTACATTCTCTTTGGAAGATTGCTCTGTGTTCGGTAATTTTGTTATTACCCTTATTACACAACATACACAACGTGTGCAGCACATTATCATGTGTACACAGAAAATAAAACTGTTTGAATTCTTAAAATATAATAATATATGTTCACTTACTGCAATTTTAAATGAATTAATTTCCAAATTATGCGGGTTATCCACAAAATATGCACAAACTTGAGGAACAGTGAAAATTACGCTTCGTCACATTCATAGTTCAACTGAAAATGAAGCGCGCGCGATTTGAATGAATGACGCTTCACAAACCAAAATACGCTAAAAAAGCAGTTCCAAAAAAGAATAGTTTTTGCATGGAAACAAATAGAGTTTAGATTCGAAATCTTTTCTGTATCTGCAAAAATATCTTTTCTCCAACGTTTTAATGATCTGTGTATGTAAATTATCGATAAACAAAATAAAGGGCGATTTGTTTTCGCTACCGTCTTTATCAGGAGCATCATCTGGCTCACCCTATCGGGTTCGCCAGATAATGGTCCTGATAAAGACAGTATCGAAAACAAAATGCCCTTTATTTTATGTACATATATTTACTATGTTTTAGTGATATACCATATTTTGTCAGTCAGTACTTTAAAATTTGTCATCTTAGGCTAGATTATTGTATTTGCTTTTAAATGTGTTACTATCACACATGAGTCAAATCAACTGAAAACAGCGTTTCAGGTTTGCTTGGTTACGGGTCTGTATTTAGTGGTTTCCATAACAACATAGCATCATTTAAATTGTCCTATTGAACATATTATGGAAGATGCGATCTTATTTGTCAATATACTTCCAACGTTGATAACAATTGCGATCTGTTAATCTCCTCTTATCATTTCAATTAGCAAAGAAATCTCCCGGTTTTTAAAACAAAACTTTAATTTCAATGGTGGCGTGTTGGGCTTAACCAATATGCTTTAAAATTATTCAGGACTACGTGAAGTATATATATATATATATATTAGATTGATCTCTAAGTTAACTGGAAACGATATCTGAAAGATACCATAAAAAATAACAGCTTGAAGAAA